>CAUYPK010073545.1:0-28179 GCA_963574355.1 Loris lydekkerianus | reverse complement strand
AAAAATAGCCTGGCGTTGTGTGGGTGCCTGTAGTCCCAGCTACTTGGGAAGCTGAGGCAAGAGAATTGCTTAAGCCCAGGAGTTTGAGGTTGCTGTGATGCCACAGCACTCTACCCAGAGTGATAGCTTGAGGCTCTGTCTAAAAAAAAAAAAAAAAAAAAAAAAAAAAGTTGTTACATGAATATGGTGGTCTCTTTCTCTCAAAATATCTTTTTTTTTTTTTTTTTTTTAGAGACAGAGTCTGACTTTATCGCCCTTGGTAGAGTGCCATGATGTCACAGTTCACAGCAACCTCCAACTCCTGGGCTTAAGGGATTCTCCTGCTTCAGCCTCCCAAGTAGCTGGGACTACAGGCACCCGCTATAATGTGTGGCTATTTTTCAGTTGTAATTGTCACTGGTTAGCGGGCTCAGGGCTGGGCTTGAACCCTCCAGCTTCAGTGTATGTGGCCGGCACCCTACTCATTGAGTTATGGGCACTGAGCCAATGTAGTTTTTACACTTTTGTCTAAAATTTTTTACTTTTCTTGTTTGCCTGGCTCATTCTCGTCTTTATACCTATGTGATCAGTTCTTCCAGCATCCCTAAGTCCTGGAATTCACTAATCTGCTTTCTGACCCTTGAGTTTTATTTTTTTCAGAATGTCTTTTCTGTGGTATTATATAGTAGATAGCATTTGAATTTGCCTTATCTGCTTTCTTTCACTCCCCATATTGTATTTTGGGTTCATCTGTGGTTCTAAATGTCTTGGTATTTTTGTTTTTAATCAGTGAGAACTATCCCATTGTATTGTATTGAAGTACTGTACTTCATGCATTCATCAATTGATAGGCATTTGGGCTGTTTCCCTATTTTGGCTATTGTGAATATTCCTGCTATTTACAAGTCTTATGTGAATAGTCATTTTTGTTTTGTTTGTTTGCTTTTTGTTTTTTGTTTTTTAGAGACAGAGTCTTACTTCATTGCTCTCAGTAGAGTGCTGTGGCGTCACATAGCTCACAGCAACCTCCAACTCTTGGGCTTAGGTGACTCTCTTGCCTCAGCCTCCCGAGTAACTGGGACTACAGGCACCCACCACAATGCTTGGCTATAGGAATTCTTTTCTTTTGTTATTGCAGTTTTGCTGGGGCTGGGTTCGAACCCACCACCCTCGATATATGGGGCTGGCACCCTACTCACTGAGCCACCAGCGCCCACCGTCATTTTCATTTTTGAAAGGAAGTTTTGCTGAGTTAATAGTTTGTCTTAACACTTGATGTTATTATTCTTCAGTCTTCTGGGTTTTGTGGAATTTATTGGTCTAATTTTTGTCATTGGCACTTTTCTTGGTCTACTTTTAAGGTGTTATCTTTGTATTGGGTGTTCTACTGTATATCTTTATGGAGATTTCTTTTTTTTTTTTTTTAATTTTTAACTGTGGATGGAATTCATTGAACTTCTGGAATTTGAAGACAGTCTTTCAGCTAATTCTTTTCAGATTTTAACTGTACTATGGACCTTAGGGACACTCAGTCAGATTAAGTATTAAATTATTTCTTGGTTCCTTAGACTTACCACATATTCTCGAGTATAAGCTGACCCGAGTATAAGCCGACCCCCTTAATTTTACCCTAAAAACTGGGAAAACTTAGTGACTCGAGTATAAGCTGAGGTGGAAAATGCAACAACCACTGGTAAATTTCAAAAATAAAAATATATACCCAAAACAATTACAATAATTGAGGAATCAATAGGTTAAATGCTTTTCAATATTTATTGCTCAAGAAAAACTGTAAACTGTAAACAACTTTAAAAGTTTAAAAGTTCGGGTTTTTCGGCACAAATTTTGTGCCGAAAAAACTCGGCTTATACTCGAGTATATACGGTACCCTAGAGAATTGAAAACTGAGGTTCATACAAAAACCTGTACATGAATAAATATTCAGAAGCTGTGTTCACAATCAAAAACTGGAACCAACCTAAATGTCCTTCAGTAGACGAATGAATAAACTGTGGTATATCTGTACGATGGAATGATACTCCACAATAATAAAGAACAAAACTGGTGTTTGATAGGAGAAACATGTTGGATGGTTTCCAAAGGCATTATATGCTGAATGAGAGAAGCTAGTCTCAGAATTTTACACACTGTATGATTCTATTCACATGACAAAATTTGATGGAGGACAAATTCCAGATGGGAGAGGGTGTGGCTATCAAAGGACACCCAAGGAAGTTTTGAAGATGATGTGGTGATAGCTATATGAATCTACATACCTGTTAGAATTCATCGAACTGCACACCCCCAAAACACTCAATTTTTCTGTGTGATAATTTGTATAAAATTAAATTAAAACTAGGGCCAGGTACAAATTAACTGCATGCCTATGTAATTCTAGCACTTTGGGAGGCCAACATGGAAGGATTGCTTGAGGCCAGGAATTCGAGACCAGCCTGAGCAACATAGTGAGATCCCCATCTCTACAAAAAATAAAAAATTAGCCGGACATGGTGATAGGCACCTATAGTCCCAGATACTTGGGAGGCTGAGGTAGGATGGTTAGGAGGATAACTTGAAAACAGGAGTTTGAGCTTACAGTGAGCTCTGATGATGCCACTGCACTCCAGCCTAAGCAACAGAGTGAGACCCTTTCCAACAAATAGGTGAATGGGAATGAGCTAAACTCTCCTAGCCTGCCAAAGATATGGCTAGGGCCTTCTCCTTGGCTTGAGTTCAAGTCCAGTGTATAATCCTGCTGTGTGAATGGCTTTATACTCTGCATCTATCTTACAAATGGGTCTATTCACCACCAGGGAAATCTTGGCTTCCTTTTCAGAAAACAACCTGGAAAAAGTCCTATGCCTGCCCCTCCTCCTGTCTTCCCTGAAGGTTCCAGGAAGCAGGTATTCTAGCACAAGGCAGAGAGAAAAGGAAGCAGGAGCCCACTCAAAAGTTCTCCAACCCCCGCAGACTCTCGGCTGGAAGTTCTGAGGAACCAGGAAAGGGTGGGTGGCTGGGAGGGCTGTCATCAGAGAACAGCAACGGGGCCAATCCGACTCATCTGTGAGCATGGCTGTGGCTATTTTTGCCTTGTGAATAGAGTTCAGCCTGGAGTGGGTCACGCTGGGCCTGCAGCCATGTGTATTTGTGTTTGTTTGAACATGTGCATATGCAGAGGAACCAAGTGGGTGGCTGCCAGGGACAGTATGTGTAGACAAATACAAAACATCAGCCAAGCAATTACTGCAATCAGACGCACGGGGCTGTCGCCTGCGTCAGCAGAACTGCCTCTGCTCCCCACACCTGCTGCGAAGAAACCAGTGTGTGCTGGGGTTGGGGTAAGCAGTGCTCAGACTGATAGAAGGGCCTCTGTGGGCACCCTGGGCGGGAGTGGTGAGGACCCTTCTTATAAATATAACACCTAGAAACAAGGCGTGTGGTTGTGTTTGTCCAATAAGCAAGGGAAGCCCACGATGAAGCCAGGTTCAAGCCCCTGTTTTCTGAGGCCAGCACTGCCCAGTTGTTAGACTTGCCCCTGCCTGCAGCCCTACTCCCGGTTTCAAAAATCCTGGCCAATGGAAAGACCACTGATTTCCCTGCCCCTGTGTCAATACTGACAGCTCTGAGAAGATGGGATAATTCTGCAAAGCCTGGAGAGGTAGCAGGTCAGGGTGCAGAAGAACCAACCAGCCACGTGCGCCCTTGTGAAGAAGAAATGTCGAGAGAGACCCGAGGGATCTGGCTCTCACTGAAAGGACCTTTGACCACGTTCAGGAGTTCTTGAGTATTGATTTTAAAAAATATAGATTCCCAGGCTCAGACTGTCTGGGGTCAGAGCCCTGGAATCTGCATTTTCACACATACTGGGTGAGTCTGCTGTGCAGCTAAGCTTGGAAGCCAGTGATCTATTGGGAAGTGTGCAGGCCAAGGAACTAGGACGTGGGCACGCTAGGTGTGCTTGTAATCATGCACCACAGGGACAGCTCTAAGCCTGCAGGGCTCAGTTTTCTCATCTGTTAACTGGGGATGATAGCACCAGTATAATGTAACAACGGAAACCAGGGGCTGGTTTTGAACATACTCTGCGACTGTCAATGAAGATTTAGGCTTTGCCCTATGCACATCACTGAGGGAACATCCCTCTGGCTCTGGCAGGGGACAGCCAACGGCTCAGTCCTTCAAACCAAGCTGAACCCCACCCACTCTCCTGGGGAGGGTTATGGGGGCAGTCATAGGAAGACTCGGTGGGTGGGAACTCTGAGATGCTGCGTCCTTCCCACACTCACAGCAAAGAGGCAGCCTCAAAAGTTAAAACTGGGTGTGGTGCCGTTACCTACAATGGTGCAAATTACATCATCTGTAACCTTTTTTCACAGCGGGCTGGTTTCAAACAGCTATAATTTATGGATGTTCTTCCGAGAGGAATTAGTCTATATATTTGTTTTCCCTTTGATATATAGCCACAGGAGTGCGTCAAGCATGAGGTTTACTAAGCCTGGCCAATTTTCAGCCGCTTCTCAGCGCTATAGATTTTGCTCATGGAGTGGGCTGGTTCCACCCCAACATGAAAAAAAAACATCATTTTCAATCCTGAAAAGCTTTCCAGCTCTCAGAATACACAATGTTATAGGAGACCAGCACCAGCTTTGGGAAGGAAGGAAAGACAACTTGTTCCCCAAGCTGTGGTTGCTGGAGGTGTTGGTGGGACCTGAGAGGACCGGGGAGGCTGTGGCTCACTTCAGGGTACCATTCGGTCTCCCCTGGAGGGGATCTGTGGACTAAGACTGCCCACAACCACAGGCCTAAGGTGGACACTTGGTTCTAAGCAGTTGGGAGAAGGATGGTGGTCGTGCTTAGGTAGTGGAAACTCACACATCCATCTGTTTGGGTCAGCACATGTGGACTGCTAAAATCAGAGGCACAGGGGTGTGGTTGGAGGAGGAGTCATCCTCAGAAGTAGGCGGATGTAGGAGGAGAAAGATCACATACCATGTGACAGCAGAGAATGAACACACAGCATGAGATGGAGCTGACTGGGACAGGGCAGCTGTGAGGGAGGGCACACAGCATGAAAATGAGGGACACGTGGGGATGTGCTTATCAGGGATGGACGAGGGTCTGCTGAGGATTAAAAGTGGGCCCTGACCTCATCCAAACAACCCCACCAATATGTAATGTACACACACACACACACAGACTAAACACACAGTCACACACATGGACATGCAGTCACACACACGTGCATACACAGAGACACACACATACAAACAGGCACAGGCTCACAGACACTGAGACGCACAGACACAGGTGCAGCCTCACACACAGACACAGAGACAGCAGACACGGAGACACACGTGCATACACAGAGACACGCAAATACATATAAACAGGCACAGGCACACAGACACAACATGCAGACACACATATGCAACGCTCAAGCACAATACCCTTGGCCTGTCCGGCCTGGTGCTTTTCACAAGCAGGGCTATCTAAATACAACGCAGTAGGACAAGAAATCCAAGTTCTACTGATAAAATCAAGGAACAGAAAGAATCGACTGACTTTATACAGAAAACTGCGGGTCGCTAGGCTCCCAGGAGACCATAAACCAAAATCTGTATATTTTAATCCTATGCATATTGACTCTGCTAAGAAAACTGACTTTGCAGAGCAGCCGGATCCACCCAAGCAACACCTGGGCTCCCAGGAGCTGGGATGTATGGATGTTCCACTGTAAAAACTCCCTTAGGAAAGCCAGAGACCACCAGGGAAGGGGAGACAGGGTGGGCAGCAGGAGAGCTGGGAAGAATCCTGCCACCTTATCACCTTACAGATGTCACACCTTCTGCCTATCCCTCTGATGCTTCTGCACCCCAGGCTCTTTTTGGCAGTTACCAAAATTGCAGTAAAGTAGACAGGGCTGATTTTCTCTTTAGCGTCTCTCCCCTGTAGAATGTGAACCCAAGAGAACACGAACTGCACATGTTTCGCTCAGTGCCATACTCCAAAGGTCTAGCACAGTGGTTCTCAACCTTCTTGATGCCACGATGTATTTTCATTGTTACAAAGGGGTCACAATTCACAGGTTGAGAACTGCTGGTCTAGCACCTAGCAGAGGTCTAGTCATTACAAAAGATCAGAAATGGGGCAGTGCCTGTGGTTCAACGGGGTAGGCACGGGCCCCACATGCCGGAAGTGGCAGGTTCAAACCCAGCCCCAGCCAGAAACTGCAGAAAAAAAGAAGAATTAATAAATAGACAGATGAGGCCAGGGTCAGTAAAGGCAGCTAGATGCCAAAGGCAGTCATCAGTGTCCTCGTTGGATGGGGAGGCTCCTGTCACCTCCACTGGCAGAGCTCAGGTGCCTTATTTGAGTCCTGGCCTGGCCCCAGCCACCCTTCTTACCCCACCTGCCCCAGTAAAAGGCTCATCCGAGACTTCTTTCTCACCCAGAATCCTGCATCATCTCAATGCAAAATGAGAAATCCAATATGGCAAAGCTGGGCTGAAAACCTGCCAGAGCAACACCATACAGGAGGAGATATTACCAAGAAAGGTGGATATGAGAATCACCAAGATGGGCCCTTGATAAATCAGGACAGTGCCCCTTCCTTGTCTCCATGCCTCCTGTGGTCCTCACTCAGCTCTCCCCATCTCAAAGCCTCGACCAACAACCCCCCACCCACGCAGGTGCTGGGCCCTTCCCATTATCCCTCCTCCACTGTCCCTCAAAAAACATCTGTTCTAGGACTAAAGGCTCAGGGAATAGTTGGGACTTACACTTCTACTTCCAACCAAGATTGGAAGTAGACAATCAGATTTACCTTCCCCCTGGAAACAAAAAAACAGACAAAGACTGTATATGAAATGACGGTTCTTAGCTACTGGACTTGTAGTGGCACAGGACCAGGATCCTGTGAGAAAGGAAACAAGCGACATGAACTGTATTCTTGTTCTGGGGACAGTCTCCAAAGCAAATGATGAGAGCAAGCAGGGGACAGGAGTTCAGAAGGAACCCCAAAGACGTCCTGAGTGGAAGAGACAAAGCTGACCATCCGAGGGGACCAAGGTGTGGCAGGCAATCTGGAAAGGCTCTCAGCAATCTCCACCTCTAGTATGCATTCCAGGTATTCATACCTCCCTTGTTATTTCAAAGCTAGTCTGGGTGACCAACAGGACAGGCACAGGCCATAATATGTGAGGATGGAAGTTTATAAAAAGACTTTGGCCTTCATCTTGGAAGCTCTCTCTCTCTCTCCCCTCTCTCTCTCTGTCCTTTCTCTGTTCCTTCCTCCCTCCATCCCTCTCTTTCTGCAGAACTGAGGCCTCCTGCCAGTAACCACAGGAGTGAGCTTGGAAGCAGATTTTCCAGCACCTTCACACAACCAACTTGACAACATCTCATGAGAGACCAGGTCAGAAACACCCAGCTCAGCTGCTCCCATTTGAAAGAAATCCACAAAATCCACAGAAACTGGGTGAAATAATATTTGTTGTTTTAATTATGTCATCAGAATCTAGAATGGAAGAAGTACATCAAAAGTATGACATGTGAGAAAATATAAAATACTTTCATCTTTATTTTATAACTCTCTTTGAAGATAACTGATTATTTATAGCAAAGTAACACTAAGAGTTTATTTTATAGACACACACGCACACACATATATAATCAAATATACATAATAATAGTACAAAGTCCAGGAAGGGGATAATTGGAGTATGCTATTGTACAATACATATACTATATGTGAATTGGTGCACTATTACTTGAAATTAGACTATAAAATGGTAAAAATGTGTACTACAACACAATTTAATAAAAGGGAAAAGTATAACTAAGCTGTCAACAAAGGAGATAAAAAGGAATGATAAAAAAAATCACTCAATCTAAAAGAAGCCAGAATAAAAAACAAGGGAACACATAAAAATGGGACAAATAGAAAATAAATTTCAAGATAGCTTGAAATCCATGCATATCAATAGTTACATTAAATGTAAATGTTAAAAATATTCCAATTAAAAAGCAGTACCTCAGGCAGCACCTGTGGCTCAAGGAATAGGGCGCCGGCCCCATATACTGGGGGTGGAAGATTCAAGCCCTGCCCCAGCCAAAACTGCAAATAAATTAATTAATGTAATTAAATTAAAATTTTAAAAAGGCTGTTCCTCAAATTACATTCAAGCAAGACAAACTATATGCTGCTGCCTACAAAAAAAAAAAAAAAAGGTTTAACCTTAAAAGTAAAACTTTAAGGGCAAAAGAATAAAAACGCCATACTAATATTTATCAAAACAAATCTGAAGTGGAATGGCTTTATCAATGTTACACAAAGTAGACTTCAGAGAAAATAATATTACCTTGCATACAGAGTGTTAGTGTACATTGTTAAAAAGAGTCAATTCATGAAGAGAACATACCATCGTAATGTTTGTGCAACTAATAACAAAGCTTCAAAATACATGAAGCTAAAACTGGTGGGACTACAAGAAGAAATATATAACTCCACAGTAATAGTCAGAGATTTCAGTACCATGAGCTGAGTAGAGGTGAAGGGATAGGCAGGGTCCATCTTACCCCAGCCATGAGATCAGGGCTACTGGTGTGAATGCAGAAAGGAGCTAGAAATGAACCAGATATTTCTGGTCCAAAGGGCAGAGGATAGCCCAGGATAAGTCTGTTGGAGGAAAAAGCAGATAGAGAATAAACCATCTTTAACCCTCACTCGTGGCCATGATGGCTTTGACATCTACAAGTCTCTGCTTCCCAAAGGACCTACTACCTCATGCCTTACAGATTCTGTTCTTTAACCCAGGGATAGAAACTTTTTCTGTTAAATATTTCTTCAGGTATAACTAAGATATGCCGTATATACTCAAGTATAAGCCGAATTTTGTGCCGGAAAAAACTCGGCTTATACTCGAGTATATACGGTAATAAATAGCCCATATTTAAATTCTAAAATTTAACTCACTTTTTATGCCTGTAAAACTATGACCACAATCAAGATAATGAATGTATTTATCACCTCCAAAAGTTTCCTCACCTCCCTTCATAATCCTCCCTCCCACCTGCCTTGACCCTACTCCCCATGACAGGCAAACTCAATTATCTGTTTTCAGTTAGTACAGATTAATTTACACTTTCTAGAATTTTCTATTAACAAAATCATACACTACAAACTTTTTTTCAATCCAGCTTAACTCAGTATACATTTTTTTCAAGAATCATTCATTTTGCTTTGTGTATCAATAATTCCTTTTATTGTTTGCTAATATCTCATTGTATGGATATAATTCTCAGCTCACCTACTGATGAATATTTAGGTTGTCTTCACAATTTGGGCTATAATAAGCAAAGCTGCTATGTACATCTGAGGGCAAATCTTTGTACATAATACATACGCATTATTTCTCTTGGATATAAATCTAGGAGTGGAATGACTGGGCCACATGGTACTTATATCTTGAACTGTTCACCTGTTTTCGGAAGTGGTTATACCAATCACATTTCTACCAGTTAGGTTCTGGTTACTCCAAACCTTTGTCAATATCTAGTATGGTCAATCTTTCTCATCTGAGGCGTTCTAGCAGAAGTATAGTAATATCTAACACATCTTGAATTGGCATTTCCTTAACAATCTTAAACATCTTTCCATGTGTTTGGCACCCAGGTGTGTCTTCTTTTGTGAAGTGTTTTCAGTTCTTTTGTCCACTATCTTAATTGAATTATTTGTGTTACTATTGAGTTGTAAAGCCAAATGAGGAAGAAAAGAGTAGTAGAGGTCTATTTTCAATAGCCAGAGAAAGCTTTTCTAGGTAAGAGACACTTCAACAGAAGCCTGAAGGAAGAGAAGAAGTTGTAGGTATATCTGGGAGAAGGGCCTTAGGAGCAGGGATTACAGCAGGTGCAAAGGCCCTGAGACACCAAGTGTGCTTGGTGTGCTTTAGGACTACCAAAAAGGCCATGGATCTAGAACAGGGAAACTCTGGAAGAGACAGAGAAGATGAGGAAGAACTTAAAAACGAATTCTACTTTGTAGTGCATTAAGTGGGACACCAGATCCTGGAGGACCTGAGACATTTTTTTTTTTTTAAATCAGTTTAATCCAATTATTTACTCACTAGACTATGCCACCTGTGCCCTTTTTGAGCTTAGTCTTTGGATTCTAGCTTGAAGCAACTATTTACCATACCAGAGATTTTATTCCCATTTTGTGCCTCCCTGGGAACCCACAGCCTCCTTCTCGCACTATCCACGCCAAGCCTGGGGGGAGGCAGGAACTTGGAATGGGCAGCATGGGGGCGGGGGGTCATTTAATCAAGAATTATTTAAACTGCTTATCAGACTTCATTTACCACTATGATGGGACATAAAAGTTTAAAGGCTTTTGCCCAAAAAAATCTATGATCCAGCTCTACAAATTCTAATAAATCTGCGGAGAGGGAATTTATCATCTCTCAATAAATGTGTCTTTTCTGCACTGTCTTCTGAAAACTTGAAAATCACAGATATAAATCTCACGGTTAGTTTTCGTTTTTTTTCTCTTCATGGGAACAGAGTTCCAGACGAGGATGCAGCAGCCTCCAGGCATCCCCTTTCTTGTTCCCAGTTCTCTCTTCATTTCTCTTCCACCCCTTCCTCATTCCCACAACTTCCTCCTTGCTCCACGCTGGGTGGCTTCAGAAGTGCAGGAAAGCCTCTCTGGGCCTTGGTTTCCTCATCTGGGAAAGGAGGAGGGTGGACCATGTGTCCTGGAAGGCTCGGCTTGCTCAGTCCCTGCTGGTGTCCGGCTTGTGGCATATAGCACTGTGTCTCTGGAGGCTTACTGGTTGGGGCTCACAGGGTGAAGAGTTCAGATAGGATGACAACTGAAAGGAAGGGGCTTTCCTTCAAGTTCAATCCTTCCCCAGCCACGGTAGGCCAATAAAGCAAAAATGCAGACCTCATTGTACACGGCAGCACGGAGAGGCCTCGACACAGCAACACAAGGACCACACACCACAGTAATCCGTGTATAGGAAATGTGTGAATTGCCAGGTCTATAGAGATAGAGAGATTAGTGGTTGCTGGGGGTGGGGAGGGGAGGATACTGGGACTGACTGCTGATGAGTGCAGCGTCACTTTTCGGGGTGGTGGAAATATTTTAGAATTAGATAGTGGTGCCTGTTGAAGTACTAAAATTGACCACTAAGAAAGGATAAATTTTGTGTCACGTGGGTATATGAATCATGTCTTAATTTAAAAATACATAGCTCCTAAAAACTGCAGACCTTGGCAGGCTGAGGACAAGTGGACAGAGAACCTGCTGCAGTGGGGACCAAAGAGCTCAGCCAGTTTAGGCAAGGGTGAGAGGGTTTCATCTGCTCAGCTGCAGGAGAGGGAGGCCAAGCAGGCTTCCTGACCCGGGAGACCTCTCCTGTCTCGGCATAGCTGCTGCTGGGGCTGGAGAACTTCATCAGGGTCGGCAGACCTGTAGCCCAGGAGGTCCAAGCCCAAATCCTAGATGCAGCTCAAGGTATAATCTCGGCACCACCTGCATCAGAGCTAACTGGGGACCTTGTTAAAAGAACAGATCCCCAGCCCCACCCCAGACCTACTGAATTAGATTTTTATTTTTAACAAGCTCTCTGGGTGATTGTTTTACACACTAAAGTTTGAAAAACATTTTGAGCTAGCGTGCTTTTCGAACTTGAAAGTGCATACAAATCACCCAGAGGGCTTATTAAAATGTAGATGATTCCGTGGGTCCAGGGTGGGGCCTGACATTCTGCATTTCTAATAAGCGCTGGTGTGTCACTCACATCGCTGAGTATGGATTCCACAGTAGACCCAAGGACAGTTCTCAAACTCCACCGCATACTACAATCACCCGAGAAGATTTAGAAAGCACGGATGCCTGCATCTTACTCTCTGAGGCTAGTAATTGCTCTGTGGGGTGGCCCAGGCGTCAGGAATTTGGCACTTTACCCCCATGTCATTGTAACATGCAGACACGGCTGCCACCCACTGACGAAGAGGGAGGCTGAGTGTTAAGCAAGGTGTCCAGATAGATCAAGGAGTGGAATGCAGGGGCATCCGATGTCTCTGGGTAGGAAGTATGCACAGAGTGTGGGAACTACTTAAACTTTCAGCCTACACTAGCAGGAAGTGCCTGAGGGAACATGGCAGCTGGCTCCGAGCCTCAGCAGATAGAAGCAGAGAGCTGCTGCCATATCGCCTGCCTTAATCCTACTTGGCTGAAAGTGGATCCATCTGTAGATCTGACTTTAGGAGAGTCCATGGGCAGAGGCAGGTACTCAATGCCTCCCACCTGCCCCAGAGCATCCCAGTTATTAGAACCACCTTAAATCCAGGGAGGCCTTTGAAGGGAAGGTCAGCAGATGGTCACGTGTTGGGCTCCTTTCTTCCCTGGCTGCTCTGCACTGGCCCCAGCAGCAGTACCAATTGGTTCTGATTAGAGAAGGTTGAGATATGGGGACTTCCACCCCCACCCGGGTGTGCACAGGGGAACTCCCAGCATTTGGAGAAAGAGATGCAAGCCAAGGAAGAAAAATGCTGCAGAGGGCAGGGAACTCACAGCAAGGACTTTTTGCTGGAACATCAGCAACACTCAGGATTGGTTGATAAAAGCGTATCTGAGCCACATGGAGCAGAAATATAAGCTGTGTTTCAGCGGGAAATAAAAATGTGTCTATAATTAATGATCAGGAACACACAGCCCTTATTAATGTTGCAACTTGGAGAAATGTAATTCACTAGCCGTCAGGCTTGACCAGCCAGAATGTTTGTTTTGTTTCTTAGCTGGAGGAGGAAGCACCAATGACCACTAACAGGGTCTCAAGGACAGGGCACTGGGAGGGGACAGGGGGAGAAACCTGCACCCTCACCATTCCTGAGCACCCAACCCTGGCAGTGTAGCACAGAGACTGCACTTTCCACCGCAATCCAGGTTCCTATCCAGGCTCTTCCCCTTTGCTGGGCGACTTTGGCCAAGTTGCTTGATGTCTCTGTCCCTTAATTTGCTTATCTGTAAAAATGGTCATGATAATTGTACTTACTTGTAGGATTAAATAAATTGAGCACAGTGCCTGCTTGATAGCAAGTGCTAAACAAATAGCTTACACTCCTGTTGGCAGTTTCCTTCTCTGTGTCAACAAGAAGAGGGGACAGGAGCATGGGGTGCAATGAGGATTGCTGTGCAAACCCTCGGTGAAGCTGCCTGCTCAGCCAGCTGCTTTGTCCAGTGACAGGAGAGGCAAGAGCAAAGGAGAAATGGTGTGTTCCACTCTGCAAGCAAATGAGATGCAATGACGGAAATGGTAATAGTAACAATCAGGGTCATAGGGTGACGTCCATGCCTCGGCCAGTAGCCATCAAGCCAGACTGAACTGGCAACGCTGAAGGAGCCCTGAGCAGGGAGGCTGGCAGCCTGGTTGCTAGCCGTCCAGCCTTGGACTCATTGCTGTTTGTAAAAACATTTCCTCATCCCAAACACAAAACTCATCAACTAGTTTCTGAAGCCCCCTTCCCCCCCCCACCCCCAGCCTCACCTGTTTTTTAATCTTTTTTTTTTAATTCTATGGTTTAAAAAGGGAGAAAAGCACACAGGCTGGGTATATTTGGGGAGCTATTGCAGGAAGAATTGAGGCTGTACATTAACAATTCCTGTGTCCTCCCAACAGGAACTGACCAGTCAGAACCTCCACGTGGGGCTGATACACTTGCCCAGTGTCTAGACAGGGTCACACCATCTGGGTGCACTGTGCCTCTGCCCTGCTCCTGGCCTGGCCTTCCAGAATGACAGAAAGAAAGAAGCCATATTTCCAAATCCTGCCTTCCCCATCCTCCCATCCAGGAGCCATATGGTCCCAAATAGGACAAAATTAGACTTGGTCCCCGCTAATTTTAATTCCTTTCTTCTGTATCTTCAGATGCTCTTTTAGGCGTCTTTCCTTCAGCCTATTTTTGTGTTCAAGTCTGTCTTATCCTAAAGCAAGTAAACACTCCTTTTTGCTTCTTCACCCTTGATATCCACCCAATCTCTCTTTCTGGCAGGCTGGAGAAATAATTGGCACTAGCTGTCCCCATTCCTCACGTCCCAATCCTTCCTAGAGCCATCAACTGTGACACCAAAACTATCAATCTATGGAAACCATTTGGACCACATCCATCAGCAGTATCCCCGCTGCTCACTCTAGAAGCCTTTTCTGTTGCTATCTTAACATGCTGCTGGGTCTGATTGGTTGACCACTGCCATCTTTCCTAGAACTTAGCTCCTGTGGGTACAGAACCCTCTTGACTTTTGTCCAGCGGGGCATGCAGGAGACTCCCCTCCAACCCCACACTGACATTGCTCATACCATTTAGGAAGCTGCACTTGTTTGCCCACCTTCTCTCATTTTATCTCCAGATATCAATCATGCACTCCTATAATTTTAATTAATATCCATATGCTTAAGCTTTCCAAGTCCTTATTTCCTTCCAAAACCACTCTCCTAAGATATAAAGCCAAAAAAGGATAAAGTTAAATTTTATAACCCACATACTCCTTGTCTTTTTGTGAATGTCCCATAGATAGCTCAGATTCAGTATATTCCAGAAACTGTCTCCCGATTACTCCATTTCCATACTCCTCTCTCTCTTCCTCCTCCACTTCCTGCATTAACAGATTACTCCAGCGTCCTCACCATCTGCAAAGCCCAAGACATGTGAGTAACTCATAATTCCTCTATTCACCTCATCCCCAAGAGTCTCTAAACCCTGCTGTCTTTACCTCTTAGAGATCTCATTTGTCAGCCCTCTACCCAATCTATACCCACTGTCACTGCCTTGGCTCGAGCAAATCTCTCACCTGGATATGCCAATAGTCTCCTAACTGGCCAGACACTGTCTCCTGATCTTTTCAATCCATCTGTCTCACAGCCATGAAAGTGATTGACCTGTATATTTCATTGTATCTTTTTCTATGCTGAAAGTCCTTCCCTGACTTCCCTGGCCTGTGAGATAAATGTCTGGCCCTGCCTTGTCAGACTCATTGTACTTGGGGCCATCACTTTCTTTTCTCTGGCTCCATCACACTTGCTGAATGATGTGAAACTCCCCAGACACACGAGGCAATTTTATGTCTCCACGACCACTTTCTAGAATTCTCTTACCTCCAAAATTACTTGCCTCTTTTTCTCTGGCCTTTCTGATTTCTGTCACCTGTGACCCACTGTCCCTCCTGGACCCTCTTGTCCTGTCTTGATTGGGATTTGACTCTGGCCTTTCTGATTTCTGTCACTGTGACCCACTGTCCCTCCTGGACCCTCTTGTCCTGTCTTGATTTGCTCCTGACAACATCCTACTGAGATCTTAGCTCTCAGAAAGCTTCAGAGATTCATCGAGAACAAATTATTAACAAGCAATAAGTGGAGATGTTGTTTCAATGCGTTTCTTTTTTTAAATTATTTTCATCATTCTGATGCATTTGTATTACCTAACTAATCTATGTATAATATGTACAATGTATTTTATAGGTAAAAATGGAAAAATGTTTTTTTTGTTGTTGTTGTTGTTGTTCATAGTTTAGAAAAGGCAAGCTACAGAGGCTGAGCTACACAATCCTGTTGGTAGCTCCCAGAATCACATACAAAGCGGGAATTTTGAATCCAAGAACTTAAAAGAGTCATACTATTAGCAGTAAGGAAGTAGTGGGACTTTAGACACACAGAAAATCATGCCTGTCCCCAGGTGTAGCTGCTACTAAATTCCAGACACATATTTCCATGCAGAAATATTTGCCAATTTTTCCAAAAATTTAAATGAATTTAGATATTTTGTTTGCCCTTTTTTTCTATTTTTTAAGGTAGGTATTTAGATTTATTGAATTGAGATTTTTCCTCTTTTCTAAAATGAACAGTTAAGACTATAAATTTTTCTCTATTTACTGCTTTAGCTGCATCTCATAAATTATGGATATATCAGAGTTCCTTTTCCATCAATTCAAAGTATTTTCTAATTTCCCTCGTAGATTCTTCTTTGGCCCATGAGTTACTTAGAAGTTATTTTAATTTTAAAATATTGACTGATTTATTAAATTTGATTATTGATTTTTCATGCTATTATGGACAAAGAACTTACTTTGATAATTTCAATATTTTTTAGATTGAATTTATTTTAAGGCCTAGCATATGGCCTTTTATGGAAGTCCTGTGTGTTCTTAAAAAGATTGCATATTCTTCTCTTTGGAGTTGGCATCTCCAATAAATGTCAGTTAAGTCACACTGGTCAGGCAGATTGTTCAAGTCTTCTATGTCCTGGAAGACTTGAGTTATTTGCTCAAATACTGTGAGTGTGTTATAGTAATCTCCAATTTCAATTGTTGATGTGTCTATTTTTCCTTCCAATTCCATCAGCTATATATAGATTGATGTATTGGGGAGGGGGCTTTTCTTATTAGGTGCATATGTATCTGTTATAGCTTCCTGAGACAGTGACTCTTTTTTTATTATAAAGTCTCCATTATTTTCTCTGATTATATTTAAAAATGTATGTTTCCCAATAGTCATATAGCCACGTCAGCTCTCACATTGTTACTGTCCCCATGCTAAATCATGTGCACAAGTCTCCATGGCTCTGCTTCTTTTTTTACTTTTTCTTCTGATATTTAGACTGGACGATTTCTACTGACCTGTCTTCAAGCTCACTAATACCTTCTTCTGCCATCTCAACTCTTATTGAGCTCATATAATAATTTTTTATATCGGTTATTATATTTTTCAACTCCAAAGTCTTCATTTACTCTTTTTAAAAAGTTTTTTTTTTTTAATTCGATCATAACTATGTCACATTACTGCATTTATGGGGTACAATGTGTTGATTTTATATATCACTTGGAATTTTTACATCAAACTGGTTAGCATATCATTCCCCTCACTTATTTAATTATTGTGTTTAGACATTTATACTCTACTATTAATATGTTTGATGCTTGTAATATGCACAGTAGGTGATTGAGATTCCTTATTTGTTGAGTTCTTATCATTTTTTTTCTTTTAATTTTTAAAAGTTACTTTGAAATTTATTTTTGTTAAAGATCCTTATCTGAGCCAACAAACTTGGTTTCTATTGACTGTGTTGCTTTGTTTTCCTGAGAACAGGAGACACATTCTGTTGAACATTGGATATATTTAGCCAATATATTGGAGAAACCCTGGTGAAGCTCTGACACTTATAGATCATTGCAATTTTCCCCACCCAGCACGTACCCTTACTTGACTCAGCCCTGCCTATGTGTTTGAAACTGAGTTGTTAAAGAAGAGATTAAAAGAAATAGGAAAAGATAAGAAGAACCCCTTTATTTCTTTGAGCCTCAGGCTCCTATTTGTAAAATAGGAAAATACTAATTATGACCCAGATTTTTGCGAGGATCAAACAAGATGAAATAGACAGGGTGTCCGTGAAGTTTGTGTGCAATTTAAAATAGATAGCTATTTTAACATATACATACACATATATCAGCATTTCACAAATTAAAAAATGTTATACAAACACAAGGGAGTACTATTTGAATAATAGTAGTATTTTGTTATTATTTTCTTCCTCCAGCAATTAGATCATTGAAGAACCTTGAGAGTGCTGGCTGGGAAAAGAGTCATGATCAGAAAAAGAGTAAGGAACCAGCACCTTGGAAATCTATGTCCTTGACAAAGAGAAAATCACAGAAAGAGAGAGAAAAGCAGAGGGGGGAAAACAGAAAGAGAAAAAAACTACTAAAAGGAAAGAGAGGAGGAAGAAAGTGAAAAGGAAAAAGAACAGCTGTCAAGCTTCTTTCCTTTTATTTCTCTAGAAACAGAACCCAAAAGTCATTATTAGCGTTGTTAACCTTATACTAAAAATTTTAAAGATCCCACAGGGTCCTGTAATCAATTTATTCTAGTTCTATAAATAAGATCCCCCTGAGAGGCCAGAGCCAGTACTTGGATGAATAAAGAAAAACCGTTGTCCCGCCTGCAAGATGATAGGAAGTATGGGGTTGTGGCCACCAAATTGGTTTTCTTAGTACCTGCTATTCCCACTCTGCTCCTGCCCCTCACAGAAATGCCTCGTTGGCTTGCTTTGTGTTGCCGCAGCCTTGCTGGACTTAAGCAGCCTCCTACGGCCTGCGACAGTCTGACCAGGGGTCCAAAGGGATACAAGAGAAGACAGAAATACCAGCCTCGTGACCTGTTAAGATGCTGGATTGACAAGGAATAGTAGGTACTTCCTGTGCTGTGCGATGGCTGCTTTTAGCTTCTGATTCTGCCTCAGTAATGGTTCCCGGTGACAATTAACGCCTTTTAATTTTTGCAAACCATATTCACATTCATTGCCTCGAGGTCTGATCCTGGATGACTTTCCCAGAGATCCCCAGGTTTTCTCCAATACTTTCATTTTTATTTAAGTTTTTAATCTTCCTACTCTAGAATAATACAAGTGTAATTTCATATAACAAGATAATAATGTGTAAATAAGACTGGCCTATCACGTTTGTGCCCAAGCTTAAATTTGTGTTGACACAATAACCACAAATAAGAAACACTGTGCTGATTGTTTTGAACTTGTGGGAAAAGAATCAATTATGCTAGGTTGCCAAGCAGAGGTCAAGCACTGTCACTCAATACAACTGACCCTAGGTCAGCCAGCTCCATTGCTAGCACTAATTCATTGTCATTTAAAAAAAATCTATCCCATTCAGTTAATTTTGTTCGAACTTTATTGGTTTTGTGGTTTTTGTTTATCTTTAATTTATAAATTTGATTTGATTTTTTTTTTTTTTTTTTCTGAGACACAGTCTCACTCTGTTGCCCTGGCTAGAGTGCTATGCTGTTAGCCTAGCTCACAGCAACCTCAAACTCCTGGGTTCAAGTGATCCTCCTGCCTCAGCTTCCTGAATAGCTTAGGGTTACAGGCACCTGCCAGAATACCAAGCTAATGTTTCTATTTTAGTAGAAACAGGGTCTCACTCTTGCTCAGGCTGGTCTTGAACTCTTGAGTTCAAGGGCTCCTCCCTCCTCAGCCTCCCAGAGTGCTAGGTTTACAGGCATGAGCCACCACGTCCAGCCTTGATTTGCTTTTATATAGTGATATCACGAGCATATGCATAGGAGTTTATGCCTAGTTTTATATTTGTAATATGTAAGTAATGATATAATAAAAATACTTTAACTCCACAATATAGAAGGGAAGGAATGTAAAGGTATTTTTTCTTCTAGAAGAATTTCGCATAGTACTAATCTGGGCCACTGGGGGTTATCTGTATCATCTCCTTGCTCATCACCATAGCCTACCAAGTAAAGAAAGTAGAAATGTATGATTATCTCAGTCAACTGTGTCCAGCATTCAGACATTCATAAGTAGTCACCACCCCTTGGTCAGTTCTCAAACCTGAGCCAAAATTCAGATCTATGAGGAGGAAGGACCCTGGGTACAATGGCGAGTATATACAGTTGACGTCTGAACAGCATGGGGCTTGGGGTGGCAACCCCCGTACAGCTGAAAATTCACATATAGCGCTTGACTCCTTCAAACTTAACTGCCCATAGCCTACGGTTGACAGGGAAGCCTTACCAGTAACATATAAACAGATTAACCACGATTGGTGAGGTCTCCGTATCACCTACTCTATTCTTACAGGAAAGTAAGCTGGAAGAAAGAAAATGTTATTAAGAGGTAAAGTCTCATACCTATGGTGCATCTTACAAGGGTACATGTGAAATTTACTAGGTGTAGAATATAAATGTCTTGACACACACACACACACACACAAAGATAATGTTATTTCTTCCATTCTTGAGATACTTTATTAAGAAGGATATGTTCCAACTCCATCCATGTAAACATGAAAGAGGTAAAGTCTCCACCTTTCTTTAAGGCTGCATAATATTCCATGGTGTACATGTACCACAATTTATTAATCCATTCGTGGATCGATGGGCACTTGGGCTTTTTCCATGACTTAGCAATTGTGAATAGGGCTGCAATAAACATTCTGATACAAATATCTTTGTTATGATGTGATTTTTGGTAAGGTAAAGGAGGAAAGGGAGGGGAGGGAAGGGGTGGAGGGAGGGGGATTGGTGGGATTACACCTGCAGGGTATCTTACAAGGATATATATGAAGCTTGGTAGATGTGGAATGTAAATGTCTTGGCACAATAACTGGGAGAATGCCAGGAAGGCTGTGTTGATCAGTGGGATGAAAATGTCTCAAACGGTCTATGAAACTAGTGTATGATGCCCCATGATCATATCAATGTACACAGCTATGATTTAATAAAAAAAAAAAAAAGATTTTCTTTGAATAAAATCATAGATATTTCACACACAAAAAATAGTTTTGCATAGTTATATAACACATTTGCCTTTTAAGCTAAGTGTTCTTACAAAAAATTCAAACAAAATTAAAAGTGCAGCCAATAAAAGAGTTACAGTAAACTAAGGTAAATTTATCATAGAAGAAGGAAATTTTTTAAATAAATTAAGTGCAGCCTAAGGGTGCAATGTTTATGAAGTCAACAGTAGTATACAGCCCTGCCCTAGGCCTTCACGTTCACTCTTATCACTAGCAAGGCTGCAATCAAGGTGTCCACCAGGTCTAGAATCATCTCAAGCATCCAAGGACCCATGGCGGGGTGGGGCAGAGGATGAGCTACTTCCAAACTCACTCTTGTGGCTGCTGGCAGCATTCAGTTCATCAATAGCTCCTGGCCATGTGGACCTCTCTATAGGAAAGCTCATAGCAGGGAAGCTGGTCCTACCCAGGCATGTAAGCAAGAGGGTAAGATAGCAATTGAGTGCCAGCAAGATGAAAGCCAATGTCTGTTCCATTCTCGTACCTCATATCCCAGCATCTTTGCCATATTCTATTTGCTAGACTAAAGTCACTAGGTCCAGCTCACAATCAAGGGAAGGGGATTTCACAGGAAGCAAACACCAGAAGAAAGGGATCCTTGCACCACCTTAGAAGTCTTCCTACTACATGTAGGCAGGGAGGGCTGGGAGAGTTTGTGAAGTCATTTATACACTTGGCCAAAGAACTTGTACTTTGCTTCATGAGCAATGGGAAGCTACTGAAAGTGTTTAAGGTATGTGAAGAGGAGACTTGCATTTTAGATCGAATCATTCTAACAGAAGCCAGAGGAAGGATGCTAGTGGAGAGATTGGAGGGGATGAGGCCAGTTGGGATCCTGTGGGGCTGCTGAGGCAGAGACCTTGGGGGCTTGACCCAAGGCAGCAAGAGAGGAAGTGAGGAGGAGGGTTTGGTTTGCACAGCATTTTGTAAATAGAAGCAACGTCTGACTTGGTGACTGCTTGTGGGGGAAGGAAGAGAAGCAAGTCAACCCAACTCCAGGTGGATTAACCAGTTCTCACATACATGGAGAATATGACCAGGAAATATTGACGCAGAAGGAATCCTAGGGTAAAATTGACTGAGAAATTCTGGCTCTGGACTAATATATTTCCCAGATAGTGGCAAAGCAGGACCTAGATCTCAGGAAGGAGGGCAGGTGCTTTCTGTGCCATCTTGTCTTATACTGTTAAAGAGCTCAGACTCTGATCACAGACAATGTAGGCCCAAATCTTGGTTCCATTACTGATTGATAATGTGATATGATGTGATGTGAGGTGAATTTCTGTCTTGTCCATGTTTCTTTAGTGTGAAATAAAAATTGTGCCAGAACTTACCTTAAATGGTTATTATGAGCAGTGTGTAAGATAGCCACTCAGATGTGATGTGATCAGTGCCCTCTCTGATACTTGGTAAGTATTAGCTGGCCTGCATTTTTTTAGGCACTGCAGCCCTGTGTGTGTGTGTGTGTGTGTGTTATGCTGGGGTTCATCTCCAGCACCTTCTAAATCTTACCATATGCCTTTCGATGAGCTGGGTACTTTAGCTACAAATAGATTCAGCCTCCAGCCCTGGCCCTCTTGGACATCTGTCACATACTATTATAAAATCAGTCCCTTCTAGTTAGATCTCTGTTTGTGTTATATTTAATTTCCATGTTTGCTGCCTGTCTAGAAGTTGATGTCTGGGATATACTTCCTGTCCGCCTCTATCTTCAGTGGGGCAGAATTTTAAAATACCCCTCTTTATTAATACTTCTCTACCCTCTAGAGAGCCCAGAGAATCTCACAAATTTCAAGACATGCCTTCTCTAAAGACTGATCTCTTTGTTGCTTCATTGGTTCAACAAATGTGTGTTGAAGACGGACTACACGCCCAGGGCACCTTGCAGGTACTGGGGTTGTAACGGTGAACAAGACAGATGGCTCTGGGATCATGAGCCTTACTCTCTACGGGGAAGAATGGGTCAGATGCACCAATAGTTCATGCTAAGACAGAAATACATAGAGTGTGGGATGGCGAATCGCCACGGATATTCAGAAGAGGCCACTCTCAAGGGACCATGTGCAAGTTGAATGATGACAAAAACTAGCCACCTTAAAAGCAGGGTGAGGGCATTAATGGTGGAGGGAGGCCCCAACACAAAAGCTTGTTCTGGAAATGGATAGAAGTCCATGGAGAAGCTCTGCGAGACAGAAATAAATGGGATCCACATACAAGGCTCTAGAATTTCTTGTAGTCACATAAAAAAAGAAGGAACGAAAAAGGGAGATAAAATTAATATAGTCATATATTTCATTTAACCCAATCTATCCAAAATATTAGCATTCAATGTGCAAACTTATTTAAAATTAGAGACTTTCAAAATACTTTTATTCGTGTTCAGTCTTTGAATTTCAGCATGCCTCTCACACATGGAGCCAATATCAGTTGGAAATAGGCACATTTCAAGGGCTCGACGGCTATTATCCTGGACATCCCTGACCTAAAGCAAGTGAGGAGGATAGTACATGAGCTAAAGTAAGAAGGAGACACAAGGCTGGCCATGGAAGTGTCTTTGGGAATGTAGTAAGGGGGGGGGGGGTCCTTCTAAGTGTAGTGGAAGCTTCTGAAGGTTCTGTGTGCAGAATGGTTTCTAAAGGGCTGAGGAGGGAATCAGAAGATGGCAAATCAGAGGCTTTCATAAAAGTGCAAGTGAGAGATAATGCTAAGCTAAGGCCTTCACCAAAAGTATTGGCAGCGAGCATAATAATTGCTAATGTTATTGGCATCCTGAACCTTTCACTTGGATTAATTCATTTAATATTTGCAGTGACCCTGTGGGGCAGGTACTATCACTGTTTTATCCCATTTTCTAGATGAGAAACTGTGGCAAAGATGGGGGCAGAGTAAGGATTTGAACTGATGTGGCTCTGGGCTCCTGCTTTGGTATTATACCAGCT
This sequence comes from Loris lydekkerianus, assembly GCA_963574355.1. Lineage (NCBI taxonomy): Eukaryota > Metazoa > Chordata > Mammalia > Primates > Lorisidae > Loris > Loris lydekkerianus. The sequence continues at coordinate 4,884 of CAUYPK010073545.1, read as the reverse complement.
ACAGGACAGAGACAAGAGGGCCAGTGTGAGTACATACACGGCAGGAGAAGGATGGATTGCAGGTGGAGACAGAGGAAGTGGGAGGAATCAACCAGCATGTGCATGTTTTTTGAATGAGCAGTCAGGTGGAGGGAGGAGCTTATTGTCCGTGATGCAGAGAAGGGAGATCCTTGGGCAGGTATAGCACGAGGGACGGGAATAAAGAGTTGACATTGCAGATGCCTCTGGAACTGCCTAGGAGACTGGTCATAGGGTCATCAAATGGCAGTTGGAGCTAAAGCTCAACCTGTGGGAGGCATCAGCATGTAGATGGCATTTGGAAAAGGACAAGTTCACCCAGGAAGAGAGAATGCACAGACCAGAAATGCTGGTAGGCACCCAGCTCTGAAGCTCTCCCACGTGCAAAGACTGAGGGGAGCCAGGGAGGCAGGCTGCCCTTCCTTCCTTACTCTATTCCTCTGTCCATCACAGACTCTTATTCTTGCTGGACACTCTTCCCTCTCTCTGCCTGCCAATGTCCTGATTGTCTACAGGCAGCCCCAAAAGTCACCTGCTCTAGAAATTACTTCATGTTCTCTGGGGCAAAGTTGACCATTCTCTCCTCTTGGTTTCTGGGGACTGGTATAATAAATGACCACAAACTCTGTGGCTTAAGCACAGGACTGTGTCTGCTTACAGTTGGAGAATAGAGGTCTGGAATACAGATGTCATCAGGGCCACATCCTTACCTCTGCCACCTTCTGGGGGCTCCAGGTCTTCCTTGGTTTGGGACTACATCACTCCAGTCTCTGCCTCTGTCTTTGTGTCCCTTCTCCAGCACCTGTGTCTCTCCTCTGTGTGACTCTTAGAAGGACACTTGTCATTGGATTCACAGTCTGCCTGGATAATCTAGAAAGATCACATCTCCTGAAGGGTCTAGCACATGTATAAATACAACTGATAAAAAAACTAGCATTTGGTAAAAACACCAAATAAGATAATGCTCAAGTGCTCCCGGGTGAGGACATGGATGTACCCTCGTGGGTCATCATCCAACCCACTGCATGTCCTCTGAGCTGATTCATGTCTTACAGTAACCTCCAATCCAGCAAATAATGGAAACACATAATTGCTTCTATTTCAACTAGAACCATATATCCACAACAGGGAGGATACCTCCCCCAAGGGGGAAATTATTGGCTGATGAGAGGGGAAAGGCTATTCTTTTTATGGATAATAAACACACACACATATGTATACATACAGTGGCATATGTATGCCCAACCCCAGATACACGCATACATGCACACACATTCACCACCTTGACAGTACAGCCCACGGCTGAGCAGAGGAAAGGTCTAGAGGTATCAAAGACAAACAAACTTGTCTTCCTCATCCTTTTAAACGCTTCCTTTTAAGTGACACTCTAGTGGCACATCACAGTGAAGTCTGACCCGGTCCCCTTGGGTTCACCTGCCCTCTGCCTGCCCCTGTCCCACACCCACATGATGGAAACATTTCAAGTCATGAACTATTTTATGCATCTATTTTACTGCCCAAAGTTGCAAAATCTAACGATTTGAAATATCGCTACGGTAGACGTCGCTCCCTTTAGAATGCTACATATTTAAACAGAATTTCAGTTACAGAAAAACTCATCTTTAGAGACCAAAAGGGAGGGGTGGGGGTGGGAAATACACTGATTTAATGTTTCATCAAGAGGAAAAGAGTGTAGGAAGAGGCTTGCTCCACATCAAACAGGCTGCAGTGTGGTGAATTTAGCCAGGCAGAGAGCAGTACAAATTGAAAGATTTAGCAGCCGGGAGTTTAAACATCACTTTTGTTTTTACAGGCCCTAGATATTAATAACACTGTTGTGCAAATTTTAAGTCTTTTCTGTTTAGAAGATGGGGGAAGTCAAATGTTTGCATAAACCAACCATTTGTAATTCCAAAGGCAGACATTTCCCGGTCCTCTTTCTGGTCCAATATGCAACATTACTTCCTTGTATTGGGCCCTCCTGGGCTGCCCTGCACAATGTTCCCAGCTGTCACTCCTCTGTCCCCCAGCATCTGTTTCTCTTGTTCCTTCCTACCCTGGCCCAGGCCCTCATAACTGTCTCCTGAAGTGCAATTACTCCTTAACTGGCCTCTTTGGTTTCAGACTTGTTATTCTTCAATCTATCCTGAACCCTTTCCATCCTCTTGTTTGCTAAAGTGGTTCCCCAACCTTTTTGGGACCAGACTGGTTTTATGGAAGACCATTTGTCAACAGACCATGGGATGGGGTGGCTTGGGGATGATTCAAGTGCATTATATCTCCCTCTCAGATCCTCGGGCAATAGATTCTCATAAGGAACACACAACCTAGATCCCTCACATGCACAATTTACAGTGGGGTTCATGCTCCTACGAGACTCTAATGCTTCTGCCCATCTGCCAGGAGGCAGAGCTCAGGCAAGCCATGGGGAGCAGCTGAAAATACAGATGAAGTTTCGCTCACTGGCCTGCTGCCCACCTCCTGCTGTGCAGGTTTGTGGCCTGGGGGTGGGGACCACAGTACTAAATTGTCTTTTCCATCATAACATTTCACTTCTCAGAAATCTGCACTGGCTCCTTGTTGCCTGTAGAATAAAGCCCAATTCCTTAGCTGGGCTTTCAGGATGTTCCACATCTCCTGAGATGTGTTCCATGTCCCCTGTGACTGAGTCCTTTTCCTGGTCTCCAGCCAAGCCAGAATCCTCCCTACCCTGCTCACGCACCGCTCTGATTCTCCTGTCCAGATCTCTGCTCCTGCTGGGTCCTCTTCCTGAAATTCCTCCTCCCTCCCTTTCATTCAAACTACTCTCTTCTCCTTCAAGGGCCTACTCAGATCCCACCTCCTTTACAAGCTTAGGACTCTCCAGCCCACTCTGGGAAGGGGGTTCGCACCTTGTTCTGCCTGAATAATTCATGTAGACCATTCATCAAGGAGCTTCCCACAGGAAAGAGATAATTTTACATAACTGTTGTATCCTTCATGATTGTGTAAAAATGGTAGGAGATATTGTTGATATTTTTTTCTCATTCTCATTAATCATTTATAGAACTGCAATAGCCACCAGTTATTAATTACTCACTATAGATCAGTTTATATATAAATCAATATCCTTTAATCCTGGCAAATAGCCCGGCATGGTAATGATATTTAATCTGGAAATATGGGTCAAAGGAGATTAATAGGAAGGAAGCATTACTGCGGTATGCAGCAAACTCCCCTTTCATCTGTAGAATGGGAAGATAATTACTCTGCATTTTCTCAGCTTAGTTGTAAGGTGGAGACTGTGCTTGAAAAGTCTGTGCAATATTGCACACCAGTTTTGTTATAAATGCCATGAGGTTGGGGTCTGCCAATCCAGCCCCATTTTTCCAAGCTGCACAAAGCATCACAAAGCCAGCCAGCAAACAAGCCTCATCTACTGAGTCCTGTAAATATCTCTTTCCAACAGCAAACAGCTTGGTGCAATGCTGTTTACCTCTGACATGGCAGTGCAGGAGCTGCCATTCTCAGTACTTTAAATGTATCTTGCAGTCTTATCACATAAAAGCATATTTAGGATGTCCTTGATGTGCAATTGTGAGCGTGTGTATGTTAAATAAGCAACAAGACATGTTTTCCTCTTCTCTTAATTACAGTCAGTGCTAAAATATGGAGTCATAAGACTTAGAGCAACAACAACAGGAGAAATCAAATTCTGCCCCTCAGTACACAGAGAACAAACCATCAGGAGAGTGCTCAGGATAGTCTGCCTCCCATAAAAGGTAGAATTTTTACCTCCTTCTCAGTCCACATAGAGATCCAGTGCAATTACACACCTTACTCTCAACACTTTCATCTTCCCATCTTTCCATAGGCAGAAATGGCCACAGATACAGGAAAGGAAGTATGGTGTATGACAATGATTCTCTTAACTTTAATTTTTCAGAAAAAAAAAAACAAAAAAAACCCATATATATATATATATATATATATATATATATATATATATATATATCCTTTTCTCCCAGGTAAAATTTAATGTGGAAACAGGGCATAAGACTGAGAATATGATGTTTTGTTATAAATATTTCTGAATTTAAACTTTGATCATTCACTTAATATAAATCCAACCCAATGAGAAAGCTCTGATGAGCACACAAACTTGACATTGGGATTATAGGTGACAAGCGTAGTCATATGGGTCACAGGATTCAATCTCTATATTTTCTTTTGGTTGCACAGTATTCAGAAAACCCTAATCCAAAGGGATGAAAAAAAGTAAGGTGCATGCAGGTCATGAAAGTAACATGAACTAAAATAAAAAGTAAAAAGAAATAGTATTGAATTACAATTGTGCTAATTTACTGGTTTAGCTATAAGAATATCAAACACTTTGCAGAAAATAGTGTGAGAAGCTTTATTCTGAAATCTGCACAAAAACATGTTGGGATAACAGCCCAAATTTACATGCTGGTGGGCTCTTGTGTATTGGGATATGGTACATAAACTCTTAAATAGTGGGTGTGAGCATGTGTATAATCAAGATTCTCACTTCTTATAATTTTGTAAGATGTGAGAACCAAATTCCCACTTCTTATAATTTCATAAGAAGTGAGAACCAAATTAGCATGGAATTCTTAAATTAATGGCTTTCACTGAATCTTCAAATTCTGGACAACACAATATGGAAACACTGATTCTAAGACCGTGGTTCTCAACCTTCCTAATGCCTCCTAATGCTGCGATTCTTTAATACAGTTCCTCATGTTGTGGTGACCCCCAACCATAAAATTATTTTCATTGCTACTTCATAACTGTAATTTTGCTACTGTTATGAATTGTAATGTAAATATCTGATATGCAGGATGTATTTTCATTGTTACAAAG
>CAUYPK010073544.1:0-49720 GCA_963574355.1 Loris lydekkerianus | reverse complement strand
TGAATTTCGGCTCTTTGCCTCTTATCATTATTTTGTATACTGTGGCTCTTTGCCAAGTTTGGATTTTGTTATGCTGCTTCTGAGGAGGGACCTCTGAGGAGCGATCTCCGAGCACATAGTCGAACTTGTTTGCCACCCCTGCTCAAGTGGATCATTGAAGTCAGCAAGTAGGAAAAAAGAGGGATTGGGGCTGCTTGGAACAAACTTTTCTTAAGTTGGTTGGACTCGTGGAGAGAATTCACAGTTGACATTGACATGACAGCCTTCCCCAGCCGGAGTCTTGCTTGTCATCCCTCGGAAGGCTGACATCCTGATCCTAGCTGGAAGGCTGGCATTCTGATCCTAGCTCCATGCCTGGCTATAGGCTTGTGTCTGTTTCACAGGTTCAGTGGGAGCCATGACAAATCTGCTAAGGAAACCACAGAGCTGCCCATAAAAGAGATCCTTTGTCCTACCACCATTCAGGGTGAGATCTATGTAGGTTCAGTTGGCTTCCGGGCAAATCCTTATCCCTTTACCTGCTCTCCCCCCCTCACCCCCCCTGCACTGGAGAGAAAGGAAGGAATTAAAAAGGGATTGCCCAGAGGGACATGTTTGCATTTCACAAACTAAGAGGGATATGATTTAGGATAAATAGAAGTAGTTTTTCAAAAAAAAATTTATAGAGACCAGAAGACTCCCTATTTAGTAGCGTTGGACAGATTTCTCCCTCTGCCTCTCCTCCTCCGCCCCATACAAGGTACCAGGCAGCTTTCAGTAAAGGGGAGAAGAAAAGGGAACATAGAGCACTGAGCAGGACCCAGATTCTGCCCTCAAGATAAATTCACATATTTAATTTTCAGACAGAGACAATGTCTCATTCAGCCAGCAGCTCCTTTGGGGAAATGAGATGTTCCACATAAGCAACTTTTCTCCATAACTGAAGCTTATCCTGTTAAGCCTTGGAAGTTAAAAAAAAAAAAATTAACCATTTGCAATGCAAGTTTTAAATAAATCCTTTCTGAGTTGCCAGGCTCCATGAGGGTAGCAGGGCATTTGTGTGCACTCCAAGTGTGTTGCATCCCTGCCTGCTAAAACGTCGACCTATTTGGCACCTATGGGCACTACTCAGGCATTTTCTGGAGCCATCTAGGCCCTTCCCTGGTGACTGGGAGTTGTTCAGAGTTGCCCTCCTAAAACACACTCAAAAACATCTTCCTGCCCCACGCCTGGTGTGGAGGTTTGCCTTCTCTCGCGTTATCAGGGGTGGTCCTCTGGCTCCCCCACACCTTCCTCCTTGGAGACTGGAGCACCTGGAGAACCAACTTGGTAAGGACCTGGGACCAAAGAGACATACGAGGAACCACGAGGCAGAGGGCTTGGTTTTGGTGTGAGAGCCATGGGACATCCCATGTGGGTGTTCAGAATCTCTTGTAAGAATCATGGTGTCTTTGCTGGGCCCCTCTATTTCTGCAGAACCACAGATAGGACTTGGGAGCAAGCAGCTTATTGGAGAGTTGGTCCTAGACCACACAGTAGAGGTGTAGGAAACTGAGACCAGGAGAGAAGGCAACCAGTACTGAGTACATCAAAGGGCCAGGTAAGGCTAGAGTCAACTAGAGTGAAATCTCACAAGGGGCATATCTCTAAGTCACTGGAATATTCAATCTCTCCCACCCATGGTTGGTTTAGGGCTCTAAGTATTCCAGCAGAGAAAGTCCTCTAGCAGAAGGTCTTAGGGTTGAAATCTGCTGCTCAAACCAGTGATAATTCCGGTATAACTACTCTAAGGAGAAGATAGTACTTGCTACTTCTTGAGTTCCTACAGCGTGCCAAATATCTGTCCAAGGCACCTGTCTGCCTCAGATCATTAGTCTTCACTGCAACCCAGGGAAGCAGATGTTGTGATTGTCCCCATTTTATAGTTGAGGAAACTGAGGTTCAGAGCAGGTCAGCAACTTGCCACAACCAAGAAGGAGTTGTGTCAGGATTTGAACCTCTGCTCGTTCCATACACTTCCTCACCCCATTTCCTTGTTGAAGGGGGCACTGTAGTATTTTGGAAGATTCAGGCTCCCAGACATCTTACATCTGGAAGTAGAATGTGTTTTCTTCTGACACAGTGGTTCTCCAGCTTTCCTGTGTGCTTGCTAAAAATTTACATTCCCGGCAGACAACTCACCCAATCAGAACCTCCGAGGTTGAGGCTTGGGAATGTGATTTTGAAGCAGGTGGCCTCCTGGTAAATTGTATGCTACTATCTTGCTCTTCCATAGGCAGAAAAAAGGAAAAGTCTAATTTAGGGGGAATCATACGCATTTCCAGCTGGAGAAATGATTCTTCATAAGTGGGACGTAGCGTGTGTCTCACTGTGATCCCTGTAGGGTCTGTGCAATTTCAGGGCTCGACTAATCCTGCTGACTCTGTTAGTAAATCCTGGATGTGCAGGCTCCAGTTCTTGACATCTGTACTTCTGTACAGGGTTTAAGTGTCTGGGCATCGGAGATATTTTTCCTGGGATTTTCTGTATTAGCATGGGCATAAGGGCGTGCTGCCTTCTGAAACCCCTGGCTGGAAGGAGAAGTGTTCCATTTCCCATTCCTGGGCCAGAGGTGAAGGAGGGCTTTTCCATTATTGCAAGAGACAAGCAACAAGTCAGAGAAGAGAGCAAGAAATAGGGCAAAGTCAGAGGAGGCCTTGCCTGTCCTGTCCCATGCTGGTTTGGCCATAGTCCAGAGGTTAGATGAGATTGCATGCTGCTGCCTGCTTTGTATCTGCGAGTCACCCTTCCAGCTTGGCTTGCTAGAGAAGACTCGTAGGTGGTGGTGTCAGAAAGGAAAAATTTCTGTCCAGCAGCTTCCAGGGTAAGCCCACCTATTGCAAGAGTAGAAACTTCATGGTAGGTCTCCCATTTGGCAGATTACCCAATTCAGAGCCTCCCAGGCTTTAGTCTGCCCATGTCACAGGACTTGCCCAAGGACCCTGCTCCGCACCCCGCTCAGATCTCCGTCCCTACGTGTCCCATTTCCCTGCATTACTTTTAATGATCTTTTGATGCCTGTAGTTGTACTTCTGTGTCTTTGCTTACGTGCTGATGACTCCTCACTAAAACATAAGGGCATTCTTTGCCTGGTCCACTGCGCATCTCCCATACCTGGGACACACTAGGCCTAGTTAAGTGTCTGGTGAATAAGTGAAAGTTTCATTTTGCATTTAGCGGAGTACTGCCTCAGGGTTTCCCTGTGGCTAGTGTCACCTGTCCAGATCTAGGACTGGGGCAGGCACCTGTTAGAGACCTCTGAGCCGAGGTCAGATTGAAAGAGCTGGAGCGGGGTTCAGGTTCTCACAGTGTGATCTGGCATCATTTCATGGAGCCCAGGTTCCTCCTCACTTCCCTCTGTGCTCTGGGCCGTGAAAGACTACATGCAAAGGAAACTTGGGGCAATGTGCACAGAAAGTCCCAAACAATCAGCTAGCCTTGTGATTCTCATACCTGAGACTCACTTGGAGGGCTTGTTCAAACTCAGATTGCTGCTTGCTGGCTCCCAGCTTGTGTAGGCTGACTCAGTCTGTCTGGGTGTGCAAACCATTCTGTTAAAGAGAACTATTAAACCCCCAGAGAGGAATAGGGTGCTATTCAGAATTCCCACCTCTCTGTACAGTGTCTATGCCTTCCTCTTGGAGTACTAATCCTCTAAGCAGCCCGAGGACAGCCATCTGGCAAAGATGTTGGCTGTTGGAAGTCAGGCTGGTGTGCACAAAAATGGTAAAAGAATCCAAAGGGGTGTGGATGGGACATTCATAGCCCTCCAGTGTCTACCTGTCCTACTGACATAAAACTCTGAAAGAAAAAGACAAAGCCAGTCTGCAGTAACTTGGGATTTTTATTATCCTTGTGAAACCAGGCAACTGTACAGGGAAGAATAAGATGACATCTTTAGCTTATCTCTAAGAAAGATACTTTGACTCTAAACTCTTTGGCTGCCCCTGAAACTTAATACCTGTTGCCAATTTCATCTTAATTGGAAACCCTGGTCAAATGTCTCGTACAGCTAAAGCCTTTAAGGAAAATGAGAATCCACCCTTAGGACCACTGATCTAGGTTTTTTCTGTCCATTAATCTCAGTTTTTCCATCTGTAACAGGGGAATGATGATGATACCCAGTTCTTAAGGTTGTTATACATGTCAAATAAGATAACGTATGTAAAACGTTTAGTACGGGGACTGGTAAATGGGTCTTCATTTGGATGATGATTAGGATTGCAGTGATGCTGATGATATGGACTATAGGGGAACTCATGTTTCATAGTTTTCAAAGCATGAAGTCTGTGTGGCATTGTTGGTGAGACCGTTGCCACCCACGCAGTCAGTCCAGGACTGACTTGAGAGAGTAGGATGGCAGCAGCCTCTTTGCTGAGGTCATTTTCTTTGCTGTAGCTCATCTTCACATCTTGGTATCCAGAGCTTCACAGAACTCTAGGGTATCCCTTCAACCCATCTATCCATCCATCTATCCATTGACCTATGATTCAATCACCTATCCACTCATCTATCCAGCTACCCATCCATCTACTACCCATTCAGCTATCTACCCCCCATCCACTTACCCACCCATCCACCCACCCACCCATCCACCTTTCATCTGTTCATTTACCCACCCATTCATCTACCCATTTATTCAACCACCGGTGCCTCCATCTACCCATCCATCCATCTACCCACCCATCTATTCACCCACCTATCCTTCTATCCATCCATCCCCCAATACATTCATCTGTACATTCACCTAAGGCATTCATTCACACACCCATCTATCTACTCATCTGTTCATCCACCCACCCACCCTTCTGCCTCCCCATCTATTCATTCACCCACCCATCCATCTATCTATTCATTCACCCACCCACCCATCTATCTAGTCATTCACCCACCCATCCATCTATCTATTCATTCACCCACCCATACATCTATCTATTCATTCACCCACCCATACATCTATCAACCCACTCCCTGACCTATACATCCCTCTATCCTTTCACCCCCCACCCATACATCCATCTATACATTCACTGATGGATTCATTCACACATTCATCCTTCTACTCATCTGTCCATCCACCCACCCTTCCTTTTGCCCACCCATCTATTCACCCATCCATCCACCTATCTGTCTATTCATACACCCAACCATCCATCCATTCTTTTGTCTCTTTCTCTCAGGTTAAAGTGCCACAACAAATGCACCAAAGAAGCCCCACCCTGTCACCTCCTGATCATCCATAGAGGAGGTAAGTATTTAACACTTACTGCTATAGGGGTAGAGTGGGGTGAGGGGGCTCCTGAAGGCCATTCAAGACAGTGGTCCCACCCAGGTTGACTCTGGATACCTCCTAAATCCCTGTCTGTCTTATTCCTTCTCCTCTGACATTCTTCCTGACATCTGTCTCCTTTATCCATCCCTCATGCCTGGTCTTTCTGTTCCCTGCTGCTGTAGTGGCCTCTGATACTTTAGCCCCTGGGTTTGTCTCCTTCCTCCCTAACCTGTACTGTCTCACCCCATCTTCTCTCCTAATTCCCTTCAATCCCACCACTATTCCTTCCCACTGGAAAAAGCAATGGCTGTGTATTTTTCCATTCTGTGCTCTCCAGACTCAATCAATTGGGCATGGGGAAGGGTCTGCTGGTTTGGGCCATCTCTGTCCTGCCCCCTGGGACTCTCTGAGTGTCTGGGCCAACCTGTCAAGGTAGTAGCTACCCCTGGGAAAGCCACTACCAGAATTCCACCATGCAAAATAAAGAGCAGTTTGTCTAGAAAGACTAGAAGGAAAGACTGTTCCCAGTCTGCCATGGACTCAATAGGAGACACCTCTTTGGGAAGCCTTGTAATCCCGCTTCCAAAGGAATTGCCCTGAGCCTCACCCTGTGGGATGGTCAACCCCAGACTTCATTATCCATATTGCAATTCATGCCACTCCAAGAAACTCTGTAGGTTCATGCTCTCCAACACAGTTAACTACTAGCCACATCTGACTATTTACATTGAGATGAATTAAGATCAAATAAAAATACAAATTCAATTACTCAGCTACACCAGCCCCATTTCAAGGACTCAGTGGCCACATGTGGCTACCACATTGGATAGTGCAGCACAAATGTAAAGCATTTTCATCATCGCAGAACGTTCTATAGGACATCACAGTCCACACCCTTGCTAGTCAAAGCATGGGCCCAGCCACTTAGAAATTCACAGTATCTGGCCCCACCCCAGACCTACTGATTCAGAACTTGCATTTTCCCAAAGATCTGCAGGGAATTCCTATGCACTTGAATGTTGAGACACACTGCTGTAGAGCAGGACTCGCACGTAAAGTCAAATGCCTACTGTGGGCAAGCTGGTATCCTAAATGGGAGAAGCTGGTGAGCCCAAGTGCCACATGGAGAGAGAGTAGCTGCTCTGGCAACAACACCGGCCCATGTCGCCAGCATTTCTGACATTCCAAACAAAAGCCCAGTAGAGAGTTCTATGTGCCATAGACTTATTTTGAAATGTTAGCAATTTATTAAAATACAGTAGAACCTTCATAGTTGACCGCCTCCCTGCACTGACCACCTCCTTAAGTTGACCTCATTTAAGGAGGTCATGGATATGACTGGACATGTACCACATGTATGTATCAGTATTGTAGGCTGCACTCCTTGTGTTGACCACCCCCATATGTTGGCCAGTTTGTTACACACCACTTACGAGGTTCTGCTGTATTTTAAACTCTTGGGGCCACCTCCGTGTCAACCCCCAATCTACAGATTCAGCAGAGCCTTAGAACCCCCAGGGAGCAATGTCAGGGTAGCAGCTTGCTAATCTGGTACCCAGGCCTTCTTCCACATCTTTCCGCTTGTCTACCCTCTTCCTGGTCAGTACCTGTTTCAGGGAATCCATCCTATTTTAGATTGAACCCAAGGGAAATGTAAACAAGGAGACAAACTGCAGTTGAAAGCACTGTGATACCTCCCAAAGCCACGGGGGTATTGGTTTTTGATGATTTTGAAGCAAAGTCATCAGCTCCCTTCTCTTGCCCCTTCCCACCCCACATCCTTGAGAACCATCTACACTCTATGAAGCTAACTATCTACACTCCATGAAGCTATTTTAAAACCTAAATTCTTGCCTCTCTTGACCCTTTGCCATGGGTCAACGTCCCTGGAGACATTGCCTCCTACCCTGTTCCTCTCTGTGGTGGGTTCTGCTAGAGCCTGACTCCCACATGGATGTGGAAACCAGTCTTCTGGAAGGCCACCTGCTCTCGGAGGCTGACACAAAAAGAAGAGCTCTCTACCACCCATCTCCAGGGTCCTGCTCCCTTTGCTCAAAGGCAGCAGGTGCCTGTAGGTGCAAAACACACTGAACTTTCCAGAAGTCCTCTAGCTTCTTATTCTTCCCCTACCCTCACCCTCTGTTGGATAGAAGTTGAAAATATAGTCAGTTTCCATGGTGATGGCAGCTCAGGCTAAGCAGAGAAATTAAATCCCTGGGTCAGTCCAAAGCTTTAACTTCTCAACCAACACCTTCTTCTCACCCCTGCGATTAAAAAAAAAAAAAAAAAAAAAAAGAAGAAGAAAAGAGAAAACCCAGCTAACAAGTAACAATGCTGGACATTTGCATATGAGCTGCTCACTTTTGTCCCTCCCCATGTTCCCTGTGAGCAGGAAAAGTAACAGAAGGCAGAGGGACTTGTGTAGTATGATTCAGATCAGGAAGCATTTATTTAGTGTCAGGTGTGTCCCCAGTGTCCTATGTGACTTTTGACGTGATATACTGAGGGGAGGGCTGGGACACCTGACCTCTCTTTCAGAGATCCAAGATTGTTTAGGACAAATGAAGTGTTTCAATGTACAACAGGCTTCCCAGGTTTGAGAAATCCCTAAAATAACAAAAAATGATGGTAGCATGGGGGTTAGAAGGTCAGGGACAGGTGCCTCCCTGAGCTTGTCTCCTAATCACAGGCCCTGAGAAATCAGGAGCCTCTTGTTTAAAATGAGTTTCAATTCTGAAATGAATACCAATATGAATAAGTATGGCCTTGCAGGTAAAACCTGAGAGCTTCAGTAATTTTATAGCCCTTGATTGTCCAAAGTCATATATTGATAGTATAAAATATTAAAAAGTACAGAGAATGCCCAGATCTCACCACAGTGACACAATGAATGTCACTTTTAGTGAATTCTCTGCCAGTTTCAGCGGGGGGGGACGTCGGGGTGGGGTTTGAGATATGCTCTCCCAGCATAACCAAAGTCAAAGTGGTACTTAAACTCCCAAATTCGTGTTTTTGACCCTATGGACCCAGCAAGGTTAGTCCGCACAGAGTCCGTCCCCTGTGACATCAACAACCCTCTACGGAAGCCACCCCGGTATTCGGACCTGCACATCAGTCAGACGCTGCCCAAAACCAACAAAATCAACAAGGTAAGGCTTGGCTTCTTCTGGGTCCACGTGTGTGGGCCTGACACTGCTAGGGGAGGGTAGGAGGGAGGAAGGGACTGATATGCCATTCCCTGCCAGCCCCCTGGGGTCTCCTAATTCTTTGTGGTTTGTGTTGAGTGAAACTTGGGGGACATCCAGTCATCAGTGGAGAGATTCAAGTGCCACAAACCTCATTTAGAGAGACGGCATTTGAGAATGAGAATGAATGAGGCTATCCAGGAGGTCACCATAGGGATGGGAAGAGACAACTAAAGAGAGTTGCCTTAGTGGTTCACACTTCACCTGGTTGCTCCACAAGAGGTGCTACCATCTGCTAGGAGCAGCTTTGCAGATGCTTCTGGACTTTCTGACACATCTGTTGAATCAAACCCAGGAAAGGAGGTCAATTTCTGGCTGAGCGTGTGGACATCTTTAGGGGCCTGAGTTCAGACGGCCAATCTGGTGGGCTTCTGCCCTCAGGCAGGTGGTCCTCAGTGCATCTTTCTGTCCATGGGGCCTAGAAATTTCTGGCATGATTTCCACATCCTTTGTCTGGTTTGTCGATGGGGCTGCACCAAAGCTCTGCCAGGCACACTCCAGCCCCGCAGTAGGAGGCGAAGTTTGCACACGCCAGTGGGTGATACCACTGCCTTCTACCTTGGGCAAGAGAGAGAGAGAGAGATAAATTATACACCACAGCCTCACAGGTGAATATGTGAACAAAAAAGAAACAGATGTATCCCCACCGCTGTCTCCATAAAAAAAGAAACAGACATATCCCTACCACTGTGTGAGGCTTTCACGTGCCACATTGAAGGCGAATGTCTTAGTCTGTTTGCGTTGCCATAAAGGAATACCCGAGGCTGGGTAACGTATAAAGAAAGGAGGGTCACTTGGCTTCCAGATCTGCAGGCCGTACAAGAAGCCTGGCACCAGTATCTGCTTCTGGTGAGGGCCTCGGAAAGCCTCTACTCATGGCAGAAGGTGAAGGAGACCAGCCATCCTGTGGAGGGAAGAAGGGACGCAAGGGAGACAGAGAACGGGGTGCTGGGCTCTTCTTAACAATCAGTTCTCACGGGAACTAACAGAGTGAGAACTTGTTTGTTACTTCGAGGAAGGCGCCAAGACATTCATGAGAGATTTGTTGCCATGACCCAAACACTTCCCACCAGGCCCCGCCCCCAACACCAGGGATCAAACTTCAATGTGAGATTGGAGGAGGCAAATATCTGAACTTTATCAGTGGATAAAGTGTGGATTGACCCAAGCCCAGGAGTTGGGAGTCACTAACCTGTATTTAGGTCCCAGGTGAGTGTCCTCATGGGGACCTCTCATTGGCCAGAGAGAGGATTGCCGCCTTCCCAATCAACTCCCCACATAGCAGGGGCGTATGTCTTTGTTTCTTTTGTGTGTGTGTGTGTGTAGACAGAATCTCACTCTCTTGTCCAAGCTAGAATGCAGTGGCATCAGCCTAACTCACAGGAACCTCAAACTTCTGGGCAAAAGCAATCCTCTTGCCTCAGCCTCCTAAGTAGCTGAGACTATAGGTACCCACTCCAACACCAGGCTAATTTTTCTATTTTTAGTGGGGACAGAGTTTTACTCTTGCTCAGGCTGGTCTGGAACTCCTGAGCTCACCAATCCTCTGGCCTTTGCCTCCCATAGTACAGGGATTATAGATGTGATCCACTGCACCCAGCCATGAAGAGACTTAATGAATATAATTTGAATGGTCCTACTCTCTGCTTAAAAACCATTTAACAGCTTTCTTGTATTGCGTCAAGTCAGGGTCTTAACTGTAGCCTGTGAGGTTGTGGTGTATAATTTTATCTCTCTCTCTCTCTCTCACACCTCTCCTCCATCTCTGCTCACCAAAGCTGTAGTGTTCCTTTCTTCTTATGCTGTCACTCCCCATTTTTATCTCTGAGAAATTCACCATTGGCACCTGGTGGCATCCTCCTAGCAGTTGAAAGAGCTTGGACCATGGAATCAGGCAAACCTAGCAGCTAGCCTTGGTTTTTTCCATATACCAGTTGTGAGACTTTGATCAAGTAACTTAATGTCTCTGAGCTTCAGTTTTCCTGTGTTAAATGGGGTTGTTCCATTTATCTACTTCTGCACAACAAACCATCCCAAACTTAGGGATATATGACAACCAATTATTTTATTATATTCACAGAATCCATGGGTTAGGAATTGGGACAAAGCGCAGAGAGGATGGTATGTCTTTGTTCCGTGATGTCTAGGGACTCGACTGGGAAAAAATCATACAGATAAGGGATGAGTCCTCTAGAACAGAGATTGGCAAAGGATAGCCCAATGCCAAATCTGGTCTGCCACCTGTTTTTGTAAAAAAAATTCTGTTGGAACACAGCCATGCCTATATTTTTGGTGTCTGTTTTTGTGCAATAAGAGCAGAATTGAGTAGTCATGACAGACCACCTGGCTCGAAAAGCCTAAACTATTTATGTCAAGGTCCTTTATAGCAAAAGTTTTCTGATCCCTCATCTAAGTTCCTTCACTCACATCTCTGCTACTTGGCCTGAGATTACTTTTAAGTCCGGGCTCAGCAGAGATGTCAACTAGAATACCTCCATGTGTTCTGGCCTTATGGCTTGGGCTTCCTCACAGTATGGCTGCCATAGGGTAGTCAGGCTTCTTACATGGCAGCTTCTGCCTCCAAAAGCAACTGAATTAGCAAACTAGGTGGAACTTTTAGAGTTCTACTTTACTAATGAAAGCAGTCACAAACCAGCTCAGGTTCAAAGGGAGGAGACATAGACACAAGCTCTTGATGGATGTGTAGCTATATTTTAAAAATGCCCATGGTGAGCAGTAACAACTCCAACCTCAGACAGTTGTCATGGAGATAGAATTAAATAAACATCATTCAAAAGAATTCAGTGCAGTTACTGGCACATTGTTAATGTCCAGGAAATTTTAGCTGTTATTATCAGCTTAAATTTGGGGGTCTCCCATCAAAATATCAGGCTAGGTTCACTTGTTCTTTGTCATTCACAAAAGATACAGGTCTCTGGGAGAGAGGGTCCCCACCACTGGGAAGGCTGAGGGGTGCAAATGGTGACACTCCTGGGAAATAACTTTATCCCTCATAATACATTCTTCTTTTGTGATATCTTCAGGGCTGAGGAGCTCAGAGTCACCTCAAGATCTTTCTCTCTGACTTCGCAAACAAAACGAGCCTTTTGGTGTTATATAGGACAGAAGCATGGGTCCGATGAAACAGTGACTGTGACATTGTTCTGCTTGTCTGCTAGCAGGATAATTTGATGAGGGAAATAAATTAACATCTATTAAGAAAGCGGCTTTGACATGAAGGTGGACTGGATCTATCACAGGGCCGGGTTATTTTTTCTCCTCTTCTCACCGCCTTCGTGCAGATTCTTCTTGTCAGGCATTGATGTGGTTAGTGCTGGAGGTTTCTGAGCCAGTTTGGTCTGAAGATTTTCTTTTCATTGCTCCCTGTTTTCTCTCCTGTCCAGCTCTGTCAATCGGGTTCAGAGAGGCCTTGTTTTTTCTCCTGGCACGGTGGTCAGAGTATGGATTTTGGAGGTCTGGGCTTGCAGCTCCACTCCTTAACTTGCTGTGCAGCTGTGGGCAGATTACTTCGAGATCTGTCTGCCTTAGTTTTTCCCTATGCTATATGGGCAGGAGAACAGCTGACATCACTGGGGTTGTGGAAAGGTTTCAATGTATGATACGTATCAAGGATTTAGTCCAACACAGAATTCTCAGGAATTCAAGCTGTGGGGAATAGCTTGATGGTGAAGAAGCCAGAGAGGGAAGAGGAGGAAGAAAAGGAAGAAGAATGAAATGAGAAATAGGAAGAGAAGGAAGAAGAGGAGGAGGAAGAGGGCAGAGAGGGAAGATGAAGACAGAGGATAGCAAACTGAGGAGGATAAAGAGTGGAGAGGGGTAAATGGAACCTAGAGGAAGAAGATGGATGGAAGAGGAAAAGGAGGGTAAATGGAAGATGAGGAGGAAGATGACAAATGGGAGGAGAGGAGGATGGGTGGAGGAGGAGGAGAAGGATGAAGAGGATGAATGAAGGAGGAGGAGGAGGAAGAACATACGGAGGGTCCTGGTGGAGGATGGATGGACGAGGAGGAGCTGAAGAATGGAGGGGAGGGGAGGAGGGGAGGATGGGGATGGAGTTGGGTGGAGAAGTAGCAGTAGCATCAGCATCTGCCAGTCTCTGGGGGAACCAGTCTGCTACCCTTGTACTGCCACGTCACAGCATCAAAAATGCCACTTACAGCAGTGTCAGGGGCTGCAGATGTGCCTGCCGCAGTTGAGCTATTGGAAGTGGCTGCACATTGCATCACTGTTGTCAACTGGTTGCAAGGAACAGGGACCTGCCTGGGCTGGCTCAGAAGAAATGAGTCATCTATGGTGAGGATGGACATGGGGCAGTAAGAGAAAAGGAAGTCACCATTTAGGAGCTGGGCCTCCTGAACCGGATGTGGAGGAAGGATGGTCTTGAGCTCAGGCCAGCTCCTTGGACCCAACACAAGCCCGTAGGTCACTGTCCTGGCCCTCAGTGGTCCTGTGTTGGCAGTAGGCTATGGCAGTCGTGAAACAAGTATGTCTGTTTAGGACTGTCCATTTAGCCCAGGCGGCAGCTGAGAGGAAACTTAGGAAACATCCAGGGGAGAGCAGTCAGCATCACTGCCATGTCCAGGTCAGCGCTCAGCCAGGTGACATGGGAATCCGAGAAGTAACGTGCTTCTGTTTGATTTCCAGAGTCAGATCTGAGTTTCTTATTCCTTAGTAAAACTTCTGTGTTTCTGTTTCTGGACTGGGAGTTGGAACCTAGGTCACTAACTCTCCGTGTGACTCCAGGAAGTCACTCCCATCTCTGAGTCTCACTGTCCCCACCTACAGAATGACTGTCGAGATGATAAAGACTCAATATCTGTCCTCAAAGAGGTAGAGATCATTTCTTCCTCCATAAAGGCAATTATTCCTTCCTTTATGGCACAAAAGCCATTTTGGGGGGTGAGTTTAAAAGGGAGAAAATGGGAGCCAATAAGTCTAGATTATGCTTCAAAGGAGTTTTCTACAAGAGAAACAAGAATGGAAGGAGGTTGAAAGGAATTTGAATACAGAGAGGGCACAGCCTGTCTATACGCTGAGAGGAATAGTGCAGTAGAAAGTGAAAAATTGAAGGTTCTAGAAAAAGATGGTTTTAGACAGGAGAGATGATATTTGGTTTGAAGTAAAAGAAAGTGAAAAATCAACCCCATTGAAAGAGCGAAAAATTGTCACAGGCAACTATGCTGAGAGTTTTACGAGCTTCCGTGTCATTAATCTCCATGCAGCCCAGGGCATCTGATGTTACCATTATTCCCATTTACAGTGGCCAGAACTGAGACATGGAGAGGCTAAGCATTTTGTGCAGAGTAAAGCAGTGACTGTGGTTCGTCTGGGTCTGGATTCTGCTTGTGTTCGTTTTCTGATGCTGCCATCACAAAAGCCCACAGATCAAGGGACTAAAGCAAGAGAAATTCAATCGCACGCAGTTCTGGAGGCATCTCATGTGAAGACGGCAGCAGGGTTGTCACAGCAAGAGGTGATGAGGAGTATTCCACACCTCTTCTGGTTTCTGATGGCTCCTCAGCCGTGACTACATCACTCCAGTCTCCACACCTGTCTGTTCTCTGTGAATGTCCTAGCCTGCCTCTTTTAAGGATATTTGTCATTGGATTTAGGGAACATCCTAATCCAGGGTAATCTCATCTCAACACCTTTACCTTAATTATATCTGAAAGACCCTTATTCCAAATGGGAATGAATTCTGAGATTCTGGGTGAGCATATCTTTGAGGCTGCTCATAAGCCCAGCCATCAAGGTATACGTGGATTCCACCTTCAACCTTGTTTCCGAGCTGTCAGGAGCGAGTCTTGGCTCCAACTGACACACAAGTGAACACGCCACGCCAGAGGCTCACTCTCACGCTCCATTTGGAGCTGTCAGGCCGCTAATTCTTTAATAAACACCCAGGAGGAGAGATGTCAGGATGGGAAGAACGTTCTGGGTGACTCAGTGTGGGATTTTCCAGAATCAAAGAGGCACAGGGCATGTGGCTGTCACCTGTGTGATTTGCATTATGTGGTAGCCTTTCACTCTGGGTTCTGAGCAGTGAACAGCAATGTACTACAGAAACTGCTCCTTCCATAGCTGGGTGCTGGCCGTGGGGATGGTGAAGCAGGCAGGACTTTGGAAGAATTCGGTGAGAGAGGAAAGGGTCAGAGTCGCTGAGGATGCTAGGGCAGGGGCCTCTTCCTGCTCAGCTCACCCTTTCAGCTCTGTCTCCGTGTCCCAGCCTGTCCCTGACATCTGTCCATTTTTCTTTCTGTAGGACCACATCCCTGTCCCATACCAGCCAGACTCTAGCAGCAACCCCTCGTCCACGACGTCTTCCACGCCTTCCTCACCGGCACCCCCCCTGCCCCCCAGTGCCACACCGCCTTCTCCCCTGCACCCGTCCCCGCAGTGCACAAGGCAGCAGAAGAACTTCAACCTGCCAGGTACCTCCAGGGCTGGGGAGACGTAGGGTGGGCAGCAGGTGAGGGGCAGTCATTAGGGAGAGGGTAGGTTCGAGGCAGCCTATGTTTGAAGGTTGATGACCAGAGAGGGGGGCAAGGTGGTAGTGCATGGACTGACCTTTGTCATATGCTGGGTAATTGCCATATGCTGGTAAATTACCTGATTTAATCTCTAGCGTAGCCACAAGGTAAGTATAATGTTATTAGTTCCATTTGACAGACAGGTGCAGGAACTCTTGGAGATTCTATTTTCTGGGTATAAGCAGCAACCCAGGGTCTTCACCTAGGTCTAAGTCACAGAGGGAGCCATTTTCACTATAGCTGACAGGTGCCTTATGAGTTCAATTAGTTAAAATTGGTGGTAGGATCCTGTGCTGCAGATTTTAGGGAACACACCCCCGAGCAGGGCTGCGTTCAACCCAGACATCAGGATGGGTTGCATGAGCAATCTGGTTGGTTGTATCCTGCTGGGTGACTTTACTTCCAAAGAACATAGTTGGAAGAGATGATCTGGAAGGTTCCTAGGGCACTTGGGCTGTTGACCAGTGAGTATGCACTGGGCTTTGAGAAGATGGTGGAGAAGCTGCTCATTAGACATTCTGGCTTCTTGGCCCGCCTGTGGTTAGATCTAAGAATGGGACACTTTTCCTCTTTCAGTTGGACCATATCTAAGGGTCTCTGCACTTCTTCTGGGGCCCCAAGAATGCTTCCAATTCTGCCTTGTTTCCGGCACTGCAGCTGACTGCAGGAGGGCGGCTGAGGGGACTGGCGTGGACAGTCGGAACCAGAGTCTGGATCTGTGTTGTTCAATGTGGCATGTGCTCGTCACATGTGACGTTTTAAGTTTAAATGAATTAAAATGAAATGCAGTTAAAAATGTATTAGTATAAAGTATAAATGTCTTAATGCAATAATTAAGTAAAGGAGATGAGGTATATATTAACTAGTGTGATGTAAGCGTTCCTAATTCTATATGAAATCAGCACATTATACCCCATAAATGCATTAATGTATACATGATCTATGTGTTTATGACTTTACTAAAAAAAATAAATAAAAAGGGGAAAGCCAAAAATAAAAAACGCCAAATAAAAATGTTATTTAATCAAGAAAAAAAAAATGGAATGCCTCAGTTACACCAGCCACATTTCAAGTATGCAACACAACATGTGGCTGGTGGCTGCCCTATTGGACGGCTCAAGGACAGAATGGTTTCGTCATCACAGAAAGTTCTGCCAGATAGTGCTGGTCTAGGGGCCAGTTTTCACCTTAGTTATCAAGCATTAGGGTGGGGGAAAACATCCCAGGTCCTCAGCCACAGGTCATACCTTCCAGTTTAACCAGCTGTGAGTAGGTGGCTGTGAATCAAACGGAGGCCCCACCCCACACCTGGCTGGATGGACACTGGCTGAGGACACACCAGTCATATCACCTACCCTCCCTGTTTTGATCTGGGCTATGTCCGTAGAGATGGGGTATATTTTAAAGTCCTACAACTTTGAGGTTTTTGGTGGAGTTCAAGGCTGAGGCATACCAAGTACTAAGTACTAGGTATGGAGTGATGTACAAACCACACATGGTTTGTCACTGTTGTAACCATAAACTTAACGGCTTAAAACAACAGAAATTTATTTTACAGTTAAAAATAAATAGACATTTATTTACAGTCAAAAGTCCCAAATGAAGTTTTACTGAGTTAAAAAAAAAAATCAAGGTGTCAGCAGGTCTGGTTTGTTTCTGAGGTTCTTGGGGAGAATCCATTTCCTTGCCTCTTCCCAGCTTCAAGGGGCTGCCCACACTCCTTTGTTTATGGCCTCTTCTCACTTTAACCCCTGCGTCAATGATCACATCTCCTCTGACTCTCTCTCTCTGACTTTCCTTCTCCCTTCTTATAAGGACCCTTGTGATGACATGGAGCCCACCAGACAATCTAGGATAATCTGACCACCTCAAGATCCTTAACTTAATCTCCTCTGAAAAGTCCCTTTTGACGTGTAAAGTAAATGCATTCACAGTTTCCAGGCATTAGGATGTGGACATCATGATGGGGCAGGTGGGAGGGGGCATTCTTTTGCCTACAACAGACTCTATTCTCATGGACTTTATAGTACAATGGGGAGACAGATGTTAACCAAGCAAATGTACTCATGAAAATAAAATGATAAATTGTAAAGGAAAAGAGCAATGCTATGGGCAATTGCAAGCGGACATGTTTGTGTTGAAAGTCAAAAGTGGCTGGGTTCTGAAAGTAGGGGACTGGGCACAGGCCCTGCCATGGTAAGATGCTGAAAGAACATCACAGCGGTGCCACAAGAGCAATAAGCAGTGGGAAATGGTGCCATGTGAGACTGAGAGCTGCAGGGTTGAGGCCTGGCGGGAACTTAGCTTTTATTTGAGACTCCTTGGGAAGCAGTTGAAAGGTTCAGGCAGAGGATGACTTGATCCTTCTTGAGGACCGCTCTGGCTGCTCTCTGGAGAGGCCTCAGGGTTGCAGTAGAATCTCCTCCTACGTGGCCTGCCTGTCTCTCCAAGCTCCTCTGCAGTATCCCCGGTCCTAAGTCCTCTTAGATGCCAGAAATCCAGGAGCCACCCAGCTCTCCCAAGCAGCCCACTTGGGGTCACCAGCTGTTCTTTGGAGCCACTTCTCGCTGGTGTCTGTCATCAGCAGGAAGAATAGGCCTCCTAGAGATGTCTTTCCTCCTCTTCTAGCCACTCTTGTCACTTTGAGTCATCAGGAACAAGCTGTCCTATGGCACACGGAAGGGTCAAGGAAGGCATTGGCTCTGGGTGTGGAGGCATCCGCCAGTGTCTCGTTGCCTGACACCTGTCCCTTCTCAGACTTTTGGTCTCCACTGCCCAGCCCCTCCTTCTCAAAAGCATTTAGCTGCCAGCTAACTTTTCTGCAGACACCCAATTCTTCCATTACAGTCAGAGCCAGGGAGGGAAGGGATCAACTAAGCCTCTTGAGAACAGCAGGTAGTTTTTCTTTCTTTTTTTTTTTTTTTATTTTAGCCCCTGGTTAACTAATAAAAATGGCTGTATGCAATGAAAGCCCTAAATTATCCAATAGGAAGAAGATCCCTGAAATAAGGAGGATGCTTATTTTATTAAATCATAGCTGTGTACATTGATATGATCATGGGGCATCATATACTAGCTTCATAAACCATTTGACACATTTTCATCCCAATATTCAACATATCCTTCCTGGCATTTTCCCAGTCACCGTGGCATGACATTCACATTTCACATTTGCTGAGTTTCACCCTTGCCCTTGTGAGATGCCCCGTAGGTGTGATTCCACCAATACCCCTCCCTCAACCCCCCTCCCCCCTCCCTCTTCTCCCTTTCCCCCTTTCCCCTATTCTTAGGTTGTAACTGGCACTTAATGGTTATAATTTCCATGTTCTTCCTCACTAAATTATGTCTATCTATATGCCCATGACTTCACATATCCCTCTGGAGAAAACATCAAATGTGTATGGGTTCTTTCTGGAAGAGTGTAAACAGAGCCTGACTAGACTGTGATTTTGTTTGAAAGGAAAGCAGCAGGGAGGTCTGTAATGGCACACTGGCCCCCGGTTGACCTCTCTCGCTTTCTATGCAGTCTTTTCCTATTGGATACAGTGAAGAATCAAAGACAGCAACTTGCTTAATTCTCCATAGTCTATTCTTAACCTTCAGACTGTCTGCTTTACTTAAAAGGGGATTTAGTAGAAAACAATACTCTCATT
This sequence comes from Loris lydekkerianus, assembly GCA_963574355.1. Classification (NCBI taxonomy): domain Eukaryota; kingdom Metazoa; phylum Chordata; class Mammalia; order Primates; family Lorisidae; genus Loris; species Loris lydekkerianus. The sequence goes on along the minus strand of CAUYPK010073544.1, from coordinate 30,981 downwards.
ATAACCATTTTCTTAACAAGAATGGCTTCTACTATAGACTTGTAGTATAATCTGAAGTCTGGTAATGTGATACCTCCAGATTTGTTTTTATTTCTTAAAATTGTATTGACTAATTGGTTTTTTTCTGGTTCCATATGAAACAAAGTACTATTTTTTCAAGTTCTTCAAAGTATGACATTGGTGCTTTGATGGGATTGCATTAAATCTGTGGACCGCTTTGGGTAGTATGTACACTTTAATGGTGTTGATTCTTCCCAGCCATGAGCATGGTATATTCAACAGCATGGTATATTCAACAGCATATACTATATAAAGATATAGCTGAATGGACTAGAATAGAGAACGTAGAGATGAACCCAGCCATATATCGCCATCTGATCTTTGAAAAAACAAACAAAAGCATGCATTCACGAAAATAGCCCCTATTTAATAAAATGGTGCTATGAGAAATGGTTAGCCACTTGTAGAAGACTAAAATTGAACTGGTACCTCTCACAACTGACAAAAATTGACTCTATGAAATATTTACATTTAAGACATGAAACAATAAAAATTCTAGACAAGAATTTCTTGACAATTCTTGACAATTTGTTGACAATTCTTGACAACATTGGCCTGGGAAAAGATTTTATCAAGAAGAACCCCTTGGCAATTGCAGCTGCACCAAAAATGAATAAATGGAACACAATCAGGCTAAAAATCTTCTGCACAGCTAAGGACACCACAGCTAAAGCAAACAGACAGTCTTCAGAATGGGAGAAGATATTTGCATCCTATGAATCTGCCAAAGGGCTGATAATTAGAATCTATAGAGAACTCAAATTAATCAACAAGAAAAAAACAAATAACAAATTTATAAACAGGCTGAAGATGACAGACAAAAGGCCAACATCACACAAAAAAATGTTCATCATCTCTAACCATCAGAGAAATGCAAGTCAAAACCACTCTAACTCCAGTGAGAGTAGGTAACACATCACAAAGTCCAGAATCTTCAGGTACTAGCAAGGATGTGGAAAGAGGATGTGCATTTTTGTACTTTTTTTGGTGGGATTGCAAACTAATACAACCTCTAGAGAAAGATGTATGGAGAATTCTCAAAAAACTGAAAGTCAACTTTCCGTCGATTGCTCAATCACATTACTAGGTATCTACTCAGAAGAACAAAAATAATTTTACCACAAAGACATTTTCACCAGAATGTTTACTGCAACTCAATTCACAATTGCTGAGATATGGAAGCAACCCAAGTGCCCATCAACCCACAAATGGATTAACAAATTTTGGTATATGTATGTCATGGAATACTGTTCAGCCATAAGAAAAGATGGAGAATTTACATCGTTTGTGTTTACCTGGATGGAGGTGGAAGACATTCTTCTTAGTAAAGTATCTCAAGTACAGGAAAAAAAGTATCCAATGTACTGAATACTAATATGAAATCAATATATGAACAACTATCCACCCACATGAAAGAAAATACACAAGTATAGTTTAGCAAGGGGGAGGCAAGAGCAGGGAGAGGGAAGGGGGTGAGGGAGGGCAGTTGGTGGGGTCTCACCTAATGGGCACACTGTGAAGGTGTTCAGCTCAACACCTGGGGGAAGAGCTCAACTACAACTTGAACTTTACTTAGAAATGAAAACAATTTAACCTATACATTTTTATCTTCATATTAATCTGAAAAAATAATAAATTAAATCAATAAGAATGGCTCCCAGGCAATTTCTGAATGTTGTTACTTATGCTTTATCAATTGAAATTAGAAAAAAGGGCAGACCTAGACAATATACTCAGTAAAGGAATAAGGACCACATGACCATTCGTTTATTATATCCATCCCAGTATGTGTATTTTAGTAAAGGCACTTCAGAATAATCACTCCAGTTATTTGTAATTCAACCCATACCTTAATTTATTCTTCCAAGCTAACATCTCCACCCCCCCTTTCTTTATTAGGCCTTTCACAATATCATCCTTATTCCCACAGGGTTACTATCCCCTGAGTGCTCACGCCTGTGAGAACTAAAGCATTTTGCATACATCCCTCATCATCCACTTCACTAAAATTGTTATTTTATTTTATTTATTTTTTCAAAGGAATTTATTTCTTTGTCTATTTTGGTCAGTAAAAATATTGTTGTCTTAATAAATACCAAATATAAGTTCAGTTCTAATAACTTAAGATGAATACTAAGTTAAGATTAGTGAAGCTTTCTCAAGAACTCCATTAGACATATTAGATTTATTATTTTTATTACAATAACTTCTTGAGGTAGGAACTCAGCTTTACAGAATCTAACATTGACGTAGGGTAGGATTAAAGATTTACCTGGATTTAAACCTAAAATTCTTCACCAGGGTTTCAACAAAGATCATGGGCTTTCAATCTTTTCCAGATTCTATTGCTTTAACCAAGAGGGGAAAAAATATTTCCAATTCAAATATTTTTCATTCTAAACCTCAATTTTCATAAATGAGTGTGAATTCCCCAAGACTTTGGACATATGAGGAAAGTGGATTATGTCATCTTCACTCAAGAAGATGCCGAGGTTTGTGCTCAGTGGCATTTAAGTTGATGGGCTTGGCTCAGCACCTGTAGCTCAGCGTCGGGTGCCAGCTACATATACTGGAGCTGGTGGGTTCGAATCCAGCCTGGGCCTGCTAAACAACAATGACAACTACAACCAAAAATTAGCCAGGTGTTGTGGCGGGCGCCTATAGTCCCAGCTACGGGAGGCGGAGGCAAGAGAATCGCGCACACCCAAGAGTTTGAGGTTGCTGTGAGCTTTGATGCTACAGCACTCTACCCAGGGTGACAGCTCGAGACTCTGTCTCAAAAAAAATTTAAAAAATTGCTGGGCTTACATTGGAGCTCGTCCGGCTTGGTCTTTTCCTTAATTATAGTGATCATTTGAGCTTTTAAATTAATCCTAGAGCTTAGTTCGAGCTCAGTTTTTAGTTTTACAGCCTTGTTTTTTCCTCTTGTGGAGTCTTAACTGAATGCCCCAGGTGCTCACCAAAGCCTCTTCACTCTACCTGGGCTGGAAAATCTCAGTCCAGTCAGCCAAGCCTGCAGCTGCTCTCAGCTAAGCCTTAGACTCTTTCTCACAGACACAAGCCCCAGAGCCCCACAGTGAATCCACACTTGGACTTCCTCAGCCTCTCCCTGCCCAGCTGCCTCTTCTCTGACAGATTGTCCAACCAATCCCATCTATTTCAGCGTTCTGGACCTCATCTGTGGCTCCTCAGGTCAGTAGGGCCTCACCCACTTGGGCTGTACAGAGCCAAGAAGTGCCCAGGGCAGAAAGGGTGACCTGAGGCCCACGTGTCTTTTGCCCTAGAGCGTGATCTTGGGCCTTGCACTGCCTTTCGTTCAATGCCTGAAAACTGTTGCCTCATGTGTTGTTGTCCAGTTTTAGCGTCCATTATGACTGGAGCCCAAGTCCAGTACCCGTTACTCTGGAATGGCTAGAACTGGATACCTGGCTTCCTTTTCCAGGGTAAATTTTTAAAAGAACTAAATCCTAATATATTTTCATGAAAGTGCCAGCAGATGTCAGCAAAAGGCAACATAGTGATACATGAATTTGTAGTGAGATGTCAAATATTAGCCACGTCAAAGTTCAGTAAACTACCTTAACTTTCTAAATTTATTGATTCCACCTATGAATCCTCTTTTGCCAAGTGGCTAGTGAGAGGAGGAATCTGATCTTCCATGCGAATGGCAGAATTCAGTGGCTCTGACCTATCACGTGGCCCTGTGAACTCAAACTCAGAGAACTCTTCACAAAGAAATCCTACCTAATGGTTCAACTAGTCTCACCTTGAAGGAGGCAGGACCCTCTCTGCCTCTAGCCTGACCTTTTTGCTTAGCGCATTTAATTTAGAAAGTATGCAAATTATTTCTCTGGCCCTTTGAGACGTAAATCTTTTCAAAAGCTCTTAGAACTTTCTCAGGGGGCCTGAAGCGATACCTTTGAAATGTGAACATAAAAGATAGAACCTGAATCTCCCAGCTCCTGGAGAGAAGAGGAGCCTAACTTCAGTGGGCACCTTGTTCCAAGTTATAAAACCAATTCCTCTCATGAAGTGGTGGGAATGTTTACTTTTCCTTTAGGTTAAGACCAGTAGAAAATGAAGATGGTTGATTCATTTCTTTGTTTTCTTTCTTTCTTCTTCTTTTTTTTTTCACAAATTAGAAATTGAGAAAATATATTTGTAAAATATATCACAGATAAAGAGTCTACATCCCTAATATACAAAGGCCTTTTATTTTTTTTTAATGTGAAAACTATTTTTTTCTCTTAAATTTTTTATTAAATCATAACTGGTTACATTCATGCATTATGAAGCCTAATCCATTTCTTAAAGACTCTTAGCCCTTTCTTCCAGCAGTGGCTATCTCAGGCCAAATTCTGGTTGCTTCCTCCCTCTGCAATAGCCTTAAATAGTCTTCCTTTACCTATTTGCCTTTTTTTGGTGCAAGTTTTGCTTCAACATAACAAATGAGGAATTATTTTAAAATATCTAAATTTGCCTTTGCAAAAATGAAAAAAAAAAAAGTATGCTATTCAGCATACTTAATATTATGCAGACATTCAAATACAAGTTCAGGGTTTTGGACTGCTACTTATTGTGTGAGAATAATGTATTAATTTTTTGTTCTGCAAAAAGTTCCTATGACTGTAATACTGATTGTACAGATCTGTGAAAATACTAAAAATCCGCTAAATTGTACACTTTAAATGGCTGAATTGTGTAATATGTGAATTATTAACATACCCCAACAAGGCTGTTATAAAAAGAAGGAATAATAGGAAGCTTCTAGGGAGCATGGTGATTATCTAAATTGAACCCCCCCCCAAAGGGTAAGAATTCTTTTAGTGGTAATAAAATTCAGGGTTCGTGTTGCTATTTCACACATTAAAGACTTCCTTTATCTTTTAGCTATTTTAATTGCTCTCAAAATATCGTTCAGATAATTACATAACTCATAAAACAGTAGTTATTATAAAATTCAAGAATGGATGAAATTAAATTAGTTTATTTTGCATGTGAAGAAAGCAAGCTTACTAAGCATTTCTTAAAGTACATTGTAGCTTTTAAAACTATAAAAAAAAGTTGTAGCTTTAGCAGCCTCTCAACAGGGTCCTTAAACTCTCTAGAAAAGCTGATCTACCTGAGGAAAATCCACATTCCCTTATTAATAATTACAAAGTAATAGGAGTTTGAAACATACCTTTGCTAAATGTTAGCCAAGTTTTGTTGACTCCATGCTGGGAAAGCAGTGTTAATGTACACTGTGAGTCTAGGAGTAGGAATCACTTGTACAAGAAAATTTTATAACCACTTTATAACATAGCATTTTTCTCTATGATAAAGCCAAAATATGATAAAGCCAACAAACATTTATTCTATTTTGATGAAAATGACATTCTATCAATGTAAAACTAGCCGTTTTGTACAAACAGCCAAAGAATAAAAATATTAAATGTAACTTGATATGAGCTATTCTTTAAATTTCTAATAGTAAATTCAGTATAACCAGCTACTAAACTCTATTCATTTAAAGGTTCAACTGCTATAGAACATTTCACAATTCAAAAATATATTTAACTGATATGAAACATTGTATTAGAAAAAAATTTAAATGATAATTTGTTGATATGGTTATTGAAGTTTCAGAACCACCTGGCAAGTAACCCATTAAATAAAGGTGAGGATCCTGCTTCCTCATATACATTGCTTTAATTGATATCCATAAAATTATTTTACCTTCTTTATGTGCTAAAATATAAAATACATATAATATTAAATATGAGAGTAAGGTTGTTATCTGGATAAGATATGGAGAAGAAAACTAAATAAGGAATAATATGCAGGTTTAGATGCTTAGTGATTTCTATATTGGCTTGAATATAAAATTATAACCAGGTTATAATATTTCAAGATAACCTCTTGAAAATTCTGGTTTATGTTTAAGTTGAAGGGATAATTAGAAAATAGTCACCCACTGAGTTGTACCAAGATTAATTTCTCTCCCGAAGTTGGTCATCGTTTTTAGACACTCTGCCTGTTTACGTTAGCTCAACTAATTTTATTTTTTTATTTATTTTTATTTTTTATTTTTTATTGTTGGGGATTCATTGAAGCTCAACTAATTTTAAACTGACTACTTTTCAGTCATTTGGCACTTGAGCTTAAAATGCCTCATTGTCATTGTCTCAGTGTCAAATTTAGAATTTAGTCTCACCCATAAATTATCCAACATACATATTATCAATTATCTCTCCTGCTCTATCGAGTCTCCCATATAGCCTCTTTGGTCAGTGATAGTTAGTTACCTTTTGGTTCCTTAGAGTCCTTGCAGATAGAGACATGTAAAACAGCCTATTTTACTAAAGCCTTCCTAGAGATCCTTTCAGTCAGTATCAGGAGAAGCTAGCGATCGATCGTGGATTCTACCCTTTCCCAGTTTTACTGCTTTTTTTTTTTTTTTTTTTTTTTTTTTTTAACAACAGATATATTCTTTTCACCTTTGGTTAGCCTTCATTCACACATTTATTTATTCACCCATTTTTCATTTATCAGTTGGGTGGGGACCAAATTTAATTTTCTTTCTTGGATTTGTAAATTTTCAGAGCCTCAAAAATTTCATAGTTCTTCTTTCTGAAACACATTTTCTTCTCTGGCACTCTCCAGGTAAACATCTATACTTATACTAGTTATCTGCATTGGACAGAGATTTAAATGAGGTATGATCATCAAAAATGGCAACATCACTAAAGGTAAATTTTTCTTTGCAATCATTCATGTTTGCTCATTAGATCTCGGCCTAACTTGTATAAATCCTCAAATTCATCAGTGTCGATTTCTACCATGAAGGAAGTAAATTGAATGGCTTTCAAAAATATTTGTATACATTTAAGTAAATTTTTAATATATCATTGAGGATAGTCTTTTAAATGCCATTGATAGGTGAAGATCATTTTATGAATTGCATTGGAATTATGGAGGTGAACACCCCCTGAACAAAGGGTGGCTTTTCCTTCAATGAACTAGCATATATTCATTGTACATCACTTCACTAGCATTTCTGCCTCTAGACCCTGCATCCATAAGATACGGTGGCTTGTAAAATTTCACTTAAAAGTCTTCAACTCTTGCAAACTGGCAAAAGGCTAAAAGATCTATTTCCTGTTATGGAGAATAGATGTAAATTTGTATTCTATTTGTGGTAATTCATTGAACTATGTCCTCATATTTTGTGCACTTGTCTCTGTTGCTACTTTTCTTCCATTAAAAACAATAAAGAAAAAGTTGCCATCATTTTCAGTGTAGATGTAGTAGTTTATACCAAATGATAGGGTCACTACCAGATAAATGATACTATTCATCTACCAAGAACATTTAGAAAACTTGGGTAAAATATAAGAAAACATCTCTTTCGAGGTGTTGGAAAGCTGCTGAGTCAGCCAAGACTTGAGGACTCAGGCTTCATGAGAAAAAGGAATCTCAGTGGGGTGAGACTAGGATTACACTTTTACCCTCGGAGCATTTGGTAATTTTTGGAATGGATAGAAGATTGAGAAACCATCACAGTTTCAAGCAATCACACTGGACTAATTACACAAAAATTGAATTTCAATGCTGTTGGGGCTTCAACCCTTGGAGGCACCAAGCTTCCCCAGAGAAAAGGGAAGCTCAGAGAAGAGAACCTGAGGCTGAGAACTTCCTCCTCATGGAAGTTGCTCTTTAGGCAAAAGGTTGGGAAGTGAAGCAGACAGAAGGGAAGTAGCAGAGTGCTCACATACACATACTCTTCAGCGCTTTCTGCTGAGAGGACCCTGAAAGTAGGACACTCTGGGGCCTTGGGTGTATCTAGTACCCAGACCTTGATTTCTAAATACCATTGAGGGAATCTTGTTCTAAACCGAAGGTCAGCAAAGTTTTTATGTAAAGGCAAAAGTCTTGTCTTAAATACTCCACCGTGCTGTGTAATGTGAAAGCAGCTATAAACAATATGTGAACAGACAGGTGAGGTTGTGTTCTAATAAAACTGTATTCACAAAAACAGGAAATAAGCTGGCTTGATAACAAGAGCCGTAGTTTGCCCACCTCTTTTCTACACTAAGGTCACAATATGTCATTTAAGTAACAGTTTATTCCTGTTGTGCCTATGTGGTATGGACATTTCTTTTCTTATACTCAAGGATATACATCAATAGACAGTCACAACTATTGATATTTTAAGTGTAAAAGAAAAAATTTAATGTGTGTCTCAATGTAGCTAACTATTGACTTCTCTTCTTTCCAACTGGCTTGTTAGTTGTTTTTTACTTTATATTATGCTATTTCATATCCTATTGGCCTTATTTAAATAATCCGTCATGTTCTTCCATAGTAATATTAAGTTATAGCAGAAGATCTAAATTGGGCTTTAATTGTTTATCCTAGGAAAAGTACAATATATGACATATTTAATCATATTTTAATATTACAACAACAAGAACAATTTGGTTCGCATTGCTTTTTCATCGAAGAAAAGTAAAAACTGTTACAAATTACTTACAAGAGAGGATTTATTTAGGGTGTCTAAGAGGACTATAATAAGAGTATTTCATTGACATGTTATTAACTGCTTTGAATAATGGTTTAAAGATCTGAAAATACTCATGGTTGTACTGCACATGCATAAGTATTTTTAAAATGATTCAGGGAATACTGTAGATCATATAACTTATATAGATCTCTCAGAAACAGACCCTGAGAATAACTATCAGGTTTATATGGGAGGTGAAGGGAACACCTGTAAGGATGTGGTGGGAATAAGGCAAGAAAGGGGAGCCGGTGAAGGCCGCTTGACCTCACTCGTCAGCCCTGCAGGAGAACAGTGCTTCATCCCCTTGAAAGACTAGCAAAGTCAACCATCATAGTTTGAGGGCTTCTCTGGGGGACGTAAACTCTTGAGTGTCTCTGGTCTTCTGTGCTAACACAAATCAGGCTCTAAAAACAGGTTAAAGGCTTCAGGCACTGACATGTAGATGCTGGTAACAAGAAGCCAGGCCAGCCATGCTGAAGGCGAATGTCTGAGGGCTTAGGTGAGAAAACTTCTATAATAATGTATTTAACTGATGAGTCTACACTAGCTTTTGTTGCTTAGAAAATTGTCAGTGCTATTTTTCTTAGTCTTTTGTAGCAGAGTAAACAGCAAGTTTGTTTAACCAAATGTTTTTATTTTATCTTTTTCCTTTTAGATCTGCAAAAGCTAATCAACAGCAGCAAAGAGATGTGTTCCCCATTTGATATGAAGTTGCTATCCCACTTGGAACTTGTCTCCAAAACTTCGTTGTATTTAACTTTCCCTGGGAAAGGACTCCCTTGTTGGGAAGGACAGCTGAAGTCAAGTACAAAGTGACACATCCAGGCAGCAATCGGCTTCAGTGTACCTCTGAGCAGCCCTGCTGAGAGCACATCCTGGGAGCATCTGTGCACTGGCAGAAGTGGTGGTCATCTTCTGCAGGCTGGACTCTGAGCATGAGTCCACATGCGCTATCTTCTCAAACATATTAGGGATTATGCTATTAGTTAACTGGTAGAGCTCAGTTTGCTTTGGATGCTGTAAAGTGTCTTGAGACCTTATTTGTTTCTGTGAGTCTAATTTAATTCTTCAACATATTTACCAGGAAGAAAAATAAATTAAAAACTAACTCAATTTGAACCATTAGGCTAGAAGAAAATGGCAGAAGAAACAATGTTTTCCCTGTTTTAGAAACTATGAGAGTATCCTCATCTGACTAAGTGGAGTTTCATGGTGTATAACTTAGTTTAGGTGGATGTAGATAAAGGGTACATTTTCCTCTGAAATAAAAGGGGATGTGCCATGGTTGTCTGTATATATCTTTAAAGATGAGAGAAGAGCTGAGGGACAGAAAAGAAAAGAATGGTCTTATATACCATTTGAAATATTTTTATCAAACTGGTTAACATAGCCTTCACCGCAATTTCCTAATTATTGCATTAAGACATTTATACTCTACACTTAGTAAATTTAACATGTACCCTTGTAAAATACACCATAGGTGTGTTCCCACCGATTGTACCCCATAATTGCATTAATGTACACAGCTATGATTTAATTTTTTAAAAAGGGGAAAAAAGAAAATTCAGAGAAAATAAAAATATTTGGTTATAGTAAAGAAGAAGAAAAAGAAAAAGAAGAAGGAGGAGGAGGAGGAGGAGGAGAATGGTTTAAGGCAGTAGTATCCAAAGTTTTTGACACCAGGAACAAGTTTCATGGAAGATAATTTTTCCTCAGACCAGGGAGGCAGCAGGCCTTAGATTTTCATAAGGAATGTGCACCCTAGAGCCCTTGCATGTGCAGTTTACTGGAGGGTTTGCCTCCTATGGGAATCTAATACCCCCACTGATGTGACAGAAGGCAGAGCTCAGGTGGTGATGCCACTGGTGGAGAGTGGCAATAAATACAGATGAAGTTTCATTCGCTTGCCCATAACTCACCTCCTGCTGTGCAGTCTGGTTCCTAATGGGACTGGTCCAATCTGTGGGCCTGGGACTGCAAACCTTTTAGAAAAGGGCTAGGGTAACCAGTGCCTTAACAGAAGGCTGGAGCCTAGTGAATAACGTACCCACTGGAAGTTCCTTATGGTGGAGGTGAATATTCAAAGAATATACAGGATAGTGATATCTGACATTTTATCTAAAACTTGTTCTAGTCTATAATGCAACTATTCACTCTTACACTTACTTTTAAAGTTAACAAAATGTTACCAAGATCTGTATGAGGAAAATTGCAAACATCTGATGGAAGAAATAAAAGAAGATCAAAAACATTAAGAAATATTCTACCTTTATGGATAGAAATACTCAAAATGAAAATGTCACCTCTCTTCAATATGTTCTACTGATTCAATGCAATTCTAATCAAAATTTCAGGATATTACTTGATGGATATCAAAAATTGAATATAAAGTTTATATGGAAAGACAAAAAAACATAGTGGACAACACAATACTGAAGGGAAAGAACAAAGTTGGAGGACCAATACCAAAATTATTTATGTGGCAAATCCTAAAGTAACCAAGATAAATTTAAAAATTTATATAACCCCAAACCACTGATAGAGATAAGTAGAATTTATAAACAACTCACAATCCTTAATTCAAAAGAATAAATAAGCAAAAATCTAGAAAAGGACATAGAAGACATAAAGCAAATAGAAAAATGATTAGCAAGATGGTAGTTTTAAACTCATCTGTATCAATAATTACACTAAATGTTAATGTTACCAAGTCCTCCACTAAGGGATGGTGTGAGACTAGGTTAAACAGATGTGCCAGTTTAAATACAAAGACATAGAAAGTTGAAAGTGTTTTTTAAAAGGTAGGGATAAAGAACTTACAAAGGAATCAATTTACCAAGAAAACACATGCCTTTCCTTTGTGTAAATTCACCTAAAAATACAATAAAAGTGATAAAACCTAAAGAACAATTAAAGTAACTTACAACAAGAGTTTAAGACCCAATTTTCTCTGATTAATTTATACCACAAATGAAGATTTATATCAATAAAGATAAAGACAACCTAAAACATTGCAATAAAATTGACCAATGTACTTGCACAGTGAAATAGCAATCAATTTCTATTTATATGAAAATTTCAAAGGAAACAGACCATAGGTTTTGGGGGCCATTTAACAAAAATACTGACATTAAAAGGGACTCTGTGTCTAAAAGATGATACATGGGTGGCAGGTACACACATGAAAAGATTGTGCCTGTATCTAGCCATTTGTAAAATGCAAATTAAAGCATAATAAGGAACTACTGCACACTTATTAGACTAAACTAAAAATAAGACCTCACAATACCAAGTGCTGATGAAGATGGGAGGCAACAGGAAGTCTCAAAGCTTCCTCATAGTAAGGCAAAGTAGAGCAATCACTTTGGAAAACAGTTGGGCAGTTTTCCATTTTTAAATGTCAAATATAATTTAGCAATCCTACCCCTAGACATCCACCCAAGTCCAATGAAAATAGTGTCCACAAAAAGCACACATGCAAATGATGATAACAACTCTATTCACAATAGTTCCAAGCTGACAATAAATGTCAGGAATTGACTGGATGAATAGATTGTGGGATATTCATGCAGTGAAATGCTACTCAACAATAAAAATAGCAAACCACAGATACACGTAGCCATATAAATGAACCTCTTATGCTATCATATGTGAAAGAAGACACACCCAAAAGGCTACATATTGTTTGATTCTCCATTTATAACATTCTTAAGAAGATAAAATGATTAAGAACCAAAGGCACATCAGTGGACTTGATCCTGGGCTGTGGGAAGTGGATTGACCATAAGGGCACAAAGAAACATTGGGGATAATAAACATATTCTATTTTTCATTTGTAAAGATAGTTACATGCTTGTACATCTATTATATTTATTTGTTAAAACTGATGGAAATGTATACTTTAAAAAAGTAAGTTATTCAGTGGTGAATTACATGTCAACAAAATTAATACAAGAAGATAATAAAACTTCTGGGAAGAGGTGTTTACATCTTTTCATTGCTAAACTTCACTGTGAGGTTCAAGGGATGTCTCCCAGGGACCTAGCTGTACATTTGCCCCTTCCACAGAGTGGTGAGATATCCCTGGGGGATGAAGAGAAAGAGCCTGCCATGCGGGTTTGGCTGACACTGCAGATAGCCTCAAACACCCTGCTCCAGACAAAGCAACTCGTGGTTTCTCACTTCTCTCTTTATCTTTCTTTTAAGAAGATATTATGTTTTCTCTAGCTTACCTCCCTATCTGTTACAAATTTTTTTAGTATATCCAAATGAAAGCCAAATGTCATTTGATGGTGTCTTTGTTTATAGAAATTTTGTACATGTACAACAAAATAGAAAGCATTTTCTATTTATAGAAAATTTTCAAAGAAACAAAAGACCATAGGTTTAGGGGGACCATTTAACAAAAATTCTAATAAATACAATAATATTCAAAGGGTTTATAAACTAAGAGGATTAGCTGCTGTAGAATGCCTAATTTGTCTCCACCCACAGAATTTGAGTTCTCATTTTAAAACGAGGATGTCCTCGAAGTGTTCTCTTGTAACAATTTTAACTGATACCATATACGTAAATTAGCTGAGGCTCAAAGAAATTGGGCAATTTTCTTACATTTGTTCTGAAAACATGACATGAGGCTCTTGACTAATTATTAGCAGACATTGTTAGATATATACGGGAAGCTGTTAGATCTCAACAGCTCTTAGAACTAATTTTTATAGGTTCAATGGCATATGTTACTTTACTGTGACTTCATAGAGGAAAATTTACAATAATCCCTTTACAAGTTTCCTGATGCTTGCACGCACGTACTTAGAAACCTTCTTCGCATTTATTTAATTTGTCCACCAGATGGCATTATCAGTCCACTAGCAGTCAAATATTCTTGTAAACATTCCTACACAGTTGATTTAAGCTAAGTAAACCTATGCTGTAACTACGTTTGGTCTCATGTATGTGGATATTCTTTTTACTATTCTCCAATGAAATGTATGAAAGAAATCAACATGTTGTTTTAACCGCATTGCCTTGGTGGGGTATGGTGAGAGCGGACAGGGATCAAGAAAGAGAAACCAGAGTTTTACAGGTTCATTATTCCCAGCAGCGGAGAGACTACAGAAGGCTACCCAGGGCTGCTCAGGAGAAGCTCTGGTTAGACACAAGGCAGAGGAAGGGAGAGGGGCTGAGGACCAAGTGTCTTTATCATGGTTTCTGCCAGAGGAAAGGGCAAGGCAGGACGAGCAGATGTGGGGCTGACTGCTCTGAATAATCTCAGTGGGCTCCGGGGTGTAGGGGCTTCCGTAGTGGTCTAGATCTTGGCCTTGGCAGGACAAGGAAGGTGGTCTTGTGTATAGCCTTGATCAGGTGCTCAAGAAGGGAAACAACTAGCTTCTAGCCAGGACCTCTAAACAGGGTTAAGACCACACAAACAAAAAAGCAACAAAGCACAAAAGAATAAATGAAAAGCTCCTATGTTACATAAGCGTCGTTTAATTTCTGTGGCAAGTCTATTCCTATCTCCTACAGATGAAAGTCGTTCAGAGATTTCTTCTTACTGAATTTTGAGTCTCTTTTCGTTTATCCCTAAGGTTACATTCCTGAAGGAATTCTGGCCGAGAACGTGAAGTCACTTGTGTCGAGTGGTGTTTGGGGAATGACAAGGGTGTGCCTGGGTCGTTTCTGTTCCTAGGTGCTGGACTTGGGCCCACTGAGTGTGGACCATTTACCTCTGTGTCTTATTTTCCTTGGGTAGAAAATCAAAAGACTGAATTAGATAGCAAGGATATGTTCCTTCATTAAGTCACAATATTGGATCTAACGATGTTTAGAGAAGGGTCTGGAAGAATAGTGGAAGAACCTATCCATGTCATGGTTAGTGGAGATTATGTTATTGTGTCACATATTACAAAAAGCAAATAGTGTGGATTCTGATAGCAAAATGATTTTTAGAGGGCAAAGAGATATAAAAATTCAAATGAAAACATAAGAACAAAGGCAGCACATAAGTAAAATTTGAAGTTTGAAAGCCTAGAAGCAGTAGTCCAAGTGCATATGAATCCCCCCAGCTCTTCCTCACCCACCCCTAAATCAGGAAGGCCCTTATTCCTAGGCAGAAGTAAACCCTCTCACCTACAGAGGTCCTGACACGTGGGGTTCACGTTTATCCTACCTATGAATCAGCCCAGGTAAGATCTCAGAGATTTGACCAGAAAAGACATTCCACAACAGCTCCCAGGAATAACACTGAGGGAAGTGCTTATGACAAGGACAGAGGCAAGTCATCTGGCCAGACTGTTTGCCTCATTCAATACGAGTTGAAAAGAAAAAGTAGGAACAAGATTTTAGAGATAATATTATACTGAACAATACCAGGGGAACAGGGGAAGTGTTATCACAACTTACAAATAGAAAGGTGGGCCAGCACCAGCAAGATAAGTCCAAGCCAGATAAATTACTTGACGAGTTCCCGGAGGTGACTACGGGCATCAGACAGTGCATTAAAATACACAAAATGCTAAGATTTTCTATTGTTATTCCAGTGTTCACTTTCCCTCTCTTTTTGCTAGCTTGCGACAAAAAATATAATCAGAATTTGTTTTCCCATAACTTAAACATTCTATGTTTTACAAATGGAATAACTGATTTGGGAATAAATTGTTTAGATTTGTATTTTAGCATCTATGTACAGTACACTTACGCTTTCCAGTTAAGCTAACACTTTTGAAACTTGGGTTTTGTCAGCACCTCTCCTATTCTGCATATTGAGTCTAAAGGCCACTTGTCCCTGACTCTCTACCCTTCTTATTTATATCTATTGATATTACTTTATTTTGCTACAAATACAGTTTTTATGACTATGCTCTTTTCCAGGTCAATAATGTCTAATATTCTGCCTGTTTATCATTTTATATTTCTTGAAGTTTAGTGTATTACATGACACACACGGGGTAATTAGTAGCTGAATGAATGAATGAAAATGGATATTTTGATATTCTAGGGGAAGCCATGAAATTGCATAAAATATCAACATGGAATTATCATTGGAAAAAAGTGACCTTGATCATTGCAATGCCCTGTTGCAGAGTTTTCATAAGCAATTTTTACTAAGAAAAAGAATGGTAACCAGAAAAGAAAAGCTAAAATTAAGGTGTTTAAAATATGAGAAATTAGAAGTTCTTTGTATTTAACAGAAAAGTTAAAGCATTGCACTGAGATTGCAGTATTATTAATTACCTTGTAGAAGATAAACTTAAGAGAAGTCTTACTGGAGTGTCCCCAAACTCTCATGAGTATGCAAAGAACATACAGAAAATAAGTCAATGATGGCATCTTTTTGTACATTTAAGTATCGACTTCTACTTCATTTTTACAATATTTTTCCACTTTTACTTTTTAGTTGTATCTTATACTGAAATAGTGAAATTTTAAAGTAATCTAAAATAGTTTGCTGTGATTGTATTTACAGATTGGTTTTGGCTAAGACTTTTATATTTTTTATTTAGTTATCTTCATTTAATAATGAATGAGTGACTCTAAGGAAATGGAAGAAAGTTTACTGACGAGGTTGCAACATGGATTGCAAAAAGATGCTGCAGGCCCTTCCCCTCTAAATCTTATACTAAGGAGGGAGAGAGGACGCTATTCTGAAACTAAATGATTGAATTCATTTAGTTTAGAATTCACTGGCAAGGAAGAAAGAAAATGAGGCCAGTGATGAAAGGAAGAGGAAAAGGTTGGTTTTTCAATGAGCACATTTTTAAAATAATGAATGACCTTTCCAGGGTATCGGTCAATTGGGAAATCCAAGAAAGGTTAACATGTATTGTTCAAATGTCCAATGTATGTCAGGAGTTCCTTGGACTTCTTTCAGCACCTCTGACAATATTTTATTTTTCATTCAGCTTATCTTAAATGTCTGTTTTTCTCATGTCTTCTGCATCTGGGTATTTCTCTACTAGTGGATCTTTCTCCCAAAATCTTCACTGCTTTTTTGCTGAAACTAAGGCCAAAAAATACAGGCATCTTTTAAATGACAATAGTCCTGCAGTTGCAGAGTAATTACTTTTCCAACTTCCACAGTAAATTTTCTTTTAAAACACTATCTATGGTGTGAAATTGAGTAGACATCTGATGGAGCTCAACCCATTTATTTCTCCCCTCAAAAAAATCATTAAGTTTCAGTCACATTGAAAGCTGAACTGACATTAAGTAATGCATTCTATGGCTCTAAATTGCTTTCCCACCTACACATTATCCAAGTACAAAAACACCTCACAATATTTCACATTTTGAGCTAGTGCCTTTGAACACACGTGCACACGCACACACGTGCACGCAAACACCTCGCTTTATTATTAAGAGACAATAGCATCCCAAAGCAGAAAACAATTTTGACTTAAAGTTTTAGCTTCCAAGGTTATAATATCTAAGTTTTGGGATCAGGAATGTTGTTGGAAATTGGGTTTTTGAGTTTTCTTCAACTTGGCACTAATTTGCCCCCCAAAATGCTTGCTACATTATAATTTATTTCACCCTAGAAAATCATCTTAATTATGCAGAAAATGTTAGCACTATGGTTGACTTTTAATTAGCACATTCTGAAAAGAGAATTTAATCCAGGCAGGGATATAGGGTATTGATTATCTGCCTCCTATGCTACAGGGTCAAGTATAATGTAGATGCTGTTTGTATTAATATAAATTCCTAGGAATAGCATTGAAATCTGTCACTATTATTGATTCCTGCTTTCAAGCCAATGCTCATTGATTTGAGCAGAAAAATTGTTGGAATGGATTTAGCACTTGCTTGCTATGACTTGTAGTCGATATCTGACCTATTGAACAGCCATTCATAATATTGCACTTTATGCATACCCATCAAAGAACACAGCATGCAAAAAGATACAGTGGATGGGCATACTAGAAGTGGCTTATTGACAGGCCTGTCTTGGTGTTTTTTTCTGATGGATTTCCAGGGAGGATGGATGGAAATTGTGCAAATGTGAATGCGTGTGTTGTGGACTGCATGCAGCACAAGTTGTGGTATATGAAACGTCATATAAGTATCTGAAATTCATAAGAAAATCTCCAGTATTTTAAAAGCATTAGAGCACTTTGGGAGGCTGAGGTGGGTAGACTGCATGAGCTCAGGAGTTAGAGACCAGCCTGAGCAAGAGCGAGAACCCCATCTCTAAAAATAGCTGGGCATTGTGGCGAGTGCCTGCAGGGCCAGCTACTCAGGAGGCTGAGGCAAGAGGATCACTTGAGCCCAAAAGTTTGAGGTTGCTGTGAGCTATGATGCCATGGCACTCTACCCAGGGCGACAGAATGAGACTCTGTCATAAATAAATAAATAAATAAATAAATAAATAACTCTCCTGATTCCTACAGACCACCATAAAAGTAATAACAATTACAGGAAGGCTTTGAAAATATGACAAAATTTCAGAATTCACCTGACTTGGACCTGAAAGCTTATTTTTATGGCCTTGGAGCTAATTAGTATTTTTTGCTATGCCCCTGTTTTCCCTGGTTAAACTTGTTGATGTCACATGCCCTCTCTGGTTATGGCCTGCCTGATGCCCACCTGAACTTGATTTTGCAGCCTCCTGTGATTCTTCATAGGAGAAAGAAGAAAAACATGTATTCCATATTTGACAAATGAACCTAAGGGTGATTCTAGGGCAATGAGCACACTTCAGATCTCATGACTCCATTTACACTGCTTCTGTGATTTTCTTGTTTCTTGGGGGCAGTGTTAATTGAGAAAGAAAATGAGCTAATCTTGAGCAAGTCTCTTTGTCTCTCTAGATTCATATCAGTATTGTGTATAATGATGGTTCTGATTTAAATTACCTGTAAGTTCTATTAAGTTACACTAATTTGTAGAACCTCAATTTATTTTATTAGTAGTTCAATAAATTTCACCCTGTATTGGGAGTTCCAGCTTTATGGTTGCAGACAGTTTCATACCTAAAAGCACTTAGGTACCTGGTTGATAAATATTTGAGTTGAGCTTGGCCTGAATCTTAATGAATCATGTTCTCAAATATTTAAGAATATCGAATTTGGTTGTTGGATGATTTTCACTCTGTATATCATATATCCCAAATGTAATAATCTTTCTGCTTTCATCCTTTTCAAAATTACCTTTTTTCAGCCATTAGAAAAATGGAGACTTTACATCCTTTGTATTAACTTGGATGAAAGTAGAAGACATTAGTCTTAGTGAAGCATCACAAGAATGGAGAAGTATGAATTGTATGTGCTCAATTTTGATATGAGGACAATTAATGACAATTAAGGTTACAGTGGGGGTGGGGAAGGGGAGAGCAGAGAGAGAAAGGAGGAGGGAGGGGTGGAGAAAGGAAGAGCAGAGAGAGGGAAGGAGGAAGGAGGGAGGGGGGCCTTGCTGTGTGCCACACCTTTTGGGGGCAAGACACGATTGCAAGAGGGACTTTGCCTAACAAATGCAATCAGTGTAATCTGGTTTATTGTACCCTCAATGAATCCCCAACAATAAAAAGAAAATTTAGTACATATAAATAAAAAAAATTACCTTTCTTTTCTCTTTTAATGAAAAGTCACAAAGTGTGGAGACATTGAGCAAAAACAGGCTCTTGTTTTGCACCTTCTTTAACACCCAGTTCCACCATTTAGTGACTGTAAATTTTAGTAAGCTATTTCATTTTATAAGGATATTTCCCATCTGTTAAAAGAGGTTAATTTAAAAAAGCAAGGTTTATTTTTTTTTTGCATCTTAAGTGTTTCACATATTACTTGTGAACTATTTGTTTTCCATTAGTATTATCATTATCATGCTACTGTTATTAGCAATAATTAGTTACCTGTTTCCACTCAACTGTGATTCAACATTAGTAGGTTGGCTACAAGTCTTAACAATTTGCTGGGGGGTTTTTTGTTTGTTTGTTTGTTTTTAGCTCTGAAATGCATTCATGCCCCAAATTTCTCTGCTATACGTTAAATTTAATAGTCAGAAGGGGGTAAAATCCCCCCAGAATGTAAAGTTGAGCATATTTCTTTCTGAAGTGCATCTAAGCAAAAGTAAAAGACCGAGAGAATGATTATAAAACTTTGTGTGAGCCATTGAATAGTATAAGGTGTATTCATTTTCTATTCCTAAATTACCGCAAATACAGGAACTTAAAACAACAACTATTATTTCGGTTTTCTTAGGTCATAAGTCCTAGCAGAGCCAGAGTTAGTCCTCTGCTCAAGATTTTAACAGCTGAAATCAAGGTTTGGGGCAGGGCTGTATTCTCACCTGGAGCTCAGTGCTTTCTCCCGAGCTCTTTCAGATTGTTCGTAAAACTTGATACCTGGGTTGTCGAACTTAGGTCTCTGTTATCTTGCTGGCTGTAAGCAGGATGCAGAGAGGAAGACACCAGGCAGCCCTCACAGTGCCCTCCAGAGGCAGCTCCGCAACACCACTGCTGCTCCCGTCAGGCCAGCAGGACTGTCTGTCTGCTGTGACATCTTATGTCTTGCAAGTGCTCATCTGAGTAGGTCTCATCCAGGATAATCTCACTTGTGATGAACTCAAAGTCAACTGATTATTGACCTTAATTATCCAAAAAGTCTCCTTCGCCATGTAACATCACATGACAAATCAAGGAGTGATGCTCTGTCATCTTCACGGGTTCTATATCTGCACCCCGGGAGAGATTACACAGGCAGCGGGAGTCTTGGGGACTACCTTAGAGTTCTGTTAGTAAAATGTTGCACGTATGACAAAGGCATTAATAAAAGGCTTGTTATTGGTTGTGGATAATCTTTTCATGGAAGCAAACCATCACATGCTAAACATTGTAATAAATCAAATTTAGGGATTTAGAAAAGAAGGCAATCCATGAGTGTGCACAGAGCAAAGAAAGGCAGAGAATGAAACTGGATGAAGAATAATAGAAGAGGGTGGTGCCTGGGGCTCACAGGAGTAGGGCACTGGCCCCATATGCTGGAGGTGGTGAGTTCAAACCCTGCCCCGGCCAAAAAAAAAAAAAAAAAGAAAGAAAAAAAAGAAAGGAATGATAAAAGAGAAACAGAAATGAGGCAGGCCTGCTTGAGGAGAGGCTTAAGAGAAGATAAAGTTCAAACACAAGGTCAAGTCAGTCTATGCAGAGGCCTTTTTGGCCCAGCTAGAAAGTAGGAATTCCATAAATTTGTAGGAAAGAGATATATATGTATTTCCTATATAATCATAAGCACAAAAAGGGAATAATTGTAAAATATTCTTTTCTATATGTCAGGAGAAGCTCATTTAGAGCATATTGGGAGGGGGGGTCCTTTAAAGACCTTGGGAGAATGGAGAATGGATGAGTTAAGAAAATTTCATTTATAATTAAATAGTTTAAACACTTCTCTGACCTCAGAGGATGAGAAAAAAGATTTGTATTTTTAGTTTAGAAATGTTCAATGAAAGGATAAAATAGGCTAATTATATTATGTATATATGAACATTTTGATGCTCATATTTGAGAAACATTTACAGTAAATAGATATAAGCAATAGAGGGTTCATAGTTTTATACAAACTCGTATAGTAAATAAAACATACTTTTTTTAAGTTAGTACAAGATATCTTAAAAAGGCACATAAATTGAGCATATCTACTCTTTTCTGAATATTTATAATATACCATGGGCTCAGTGCTTTATTTGTTACTTTTTTATTTTTTTGCAGTTTTGGCTGGGGCTGGGCTTGAACCCACCACCTCCTGTAAGGTCACAGTGGGGGTGGGGAAAGGGGAGATTGTGCCCTACTCCTTGAACCATAGGCACCACCTGTGGACCCAGTGCTTTATCCATTATCTCAATTTTAATGCTTAGTTGATATTAGGACCTCAGCTATATGAGTAAGGAAACTAATTTGAAGAGGTTTAGTGCCTCAGATCGCAAAATCAGTGAGTGATAAAAGAGTCCCTTCCCGAGCTGGCAAGAGGAGGCTGGAACCAAGACCTGACTTCAAAGCCTCCTCTTCCACCTGGCTGCAGGCCCCCAAGAAAGGTGGTTAAGAAGGAAGAAATTCAGTTATGCCACACATGAAGTAAGATGCTTAATGTCTTTATTGATAAAATAATTTTAGTGGGATGCTATTTTCATGTATTAAGTTTATATAACTATTTTCCCCTAACTTTAACTTATATATGTGTTAGCACGTCCTCAAATGACAATAGATTCAACAGCTTACCTTGTTTAATTGCCTTGGCTTATATTTTAGCACAGTATCAGGTAATAGATTTTCTAAGACTTACTATCCCATTTGGTTTTGTCTAATTTTCTTTGATCACCAAGAAATCTGAGAACATTTTTCTTAAAAGCTTTACAGATGTAACACTTGGGTCAATGCCTAACACAGTAGGATATGAGCGTTGTTGATCATCCACTAATCCTAACAATACGGAGATAAACAATTTCAGGTTGTTAGTACAAATTCTTTATTTGGGAGGTAATGCCAGGAAATGCTGGTAGGAGAGTGGGGAAATGATTCAGAGAAGAGGAAGGATAAGTACAAATGGCATTTTAAACCAGCTACCATGGGGGAACTCTGGAGACAGAGCCGAGCATGTGGCTCTGAGCTGTCCCACCCCAGGGGGAAAGAGACTAGGATATTGATCACTGACTCCCATTAGTCACTAGGTAAGATGTATGCCTGTAGGATGCTAATTCTCTCATGCTTTTGAAAAGCCTAGCAAAACATTCAGCAGACTCTACACACCAGACAACACCATACACAAGGAAATGTGGACCTTGGCTAGCCAGGGAATGATGTATACACTAGTAATAAGGTTACAGGATATAAGTGTCATCCTGACCCTTGTTCTTAACAGCATTTCTTTGCCATTTGGTTTTAGGTTGCTTCTTATTATGATTAATTAAATAATGGTATGTACAGAATAGCACACATTACAAAGCCATCATATTAGCGATATTTATGAAGATCATGTATTAACATGAAAATGCTTGTGTAAAAATTTAAGGTAGAATCTGAATTGTATATTTATATTACATATGTAATAGGTTTGTAACTACATTAAAATACACATAGGGAAATCTAAGAAGAAAATACAGCCAAAATTTATAGCTGAATTAAATTTTCATCTACTTTATAGTACTATTTTTAAATATTTTCTTAAATATGTAGATATCCCTTTTATATTGAAAATGAGAAAAATAAGCCCAATTCTCAGGACTAGTTTAGAAATAAAGCCTAAATGCATAGTTTGAGAAACACGGTGATTATTTCCTTAGTGATAAGCTCTGATAGTTTCCTTCCCCAGGCTGGTGTAAAATATTTTCAGAGGCCGGGTGTGTACAGGCGGCTCACGCCTATAATCCTGGCACTCTGGGAGGCCAAGGCAGGCGACTGCCTGAGCTCATGAGTTTGAGACCAGCTTGAGCCAGAGCGAGACTCAGTCTCTTAAAAAGAAAAAAGAAAAAATAGCCAGGCATTATAGTGGGCACCTGTAGTCCCGGCTACTTGGGAGATTGAGTCAAGAGAATTGCTTAAACCCAATAGTACGAGAATGCTATGAGCTGTAACGCCAAGGCACTCTACCCAGGGCCACAATGCGAGACTTTGTCTCAAAAAAAGGTCTGGACAAAAGTGCAAACAGAGGTTTCTAAACAATGGATCTAAATGTTTAAAAGTTATATATCAAACTTACAAACCATGAAGTAAAACTTATTTGTTGATTGCATTTATTCAAGAAAATTTATACAGTCGAAATGAAGCTCAAAATGCTCTAATATTTGTTAATAAAAGCAAAATCAAACATAATGCAAGCCAGTGAGGGAAATTTCACTTTGTGTGCAGATTCTTTTGAACATTTTGTCTATCCAGTTATCACTGTAGAAAAACAGCTAATATAAGACACTGTTTGAGATCTTATACAAAGATCTTTTGTGACCTTTAGCCAGAAACTGTGTCCCTTGAACTATCCTGCTGTGAGTATTGAGTTCTTTTTAACATTTCCTTTAACTGCTGGAGTGAGAAATGTAGTAGGTTGTGTAAAACTGCCATGTGTTTTTTAATCCAACAATTGGCCCTAAAGTACTGTATTTAAACCTACCTCAAAGTAATGAATCTGTGTAACTTCTTTTGAAAAGAAAGCGATACGATTTACTTATTTATTTAAGGCGATCAATGTTTGCAACATCTAAACAAAATTTAGGTCCCATGAACACACACATTCAGACGTATACACAAACACGTACAACGTTCACATATCCCTACGTATAATCAGATTACACGAAGAGTTGATTTGTAACTAGTTACTGCATTCGATCAAAATAAGGATAGGTAAAATAGATAAACAATGAACAAGGGATAAAATAAGGGTAACAGTAGATAGAATAAGGATAGATAAAATTTCCCAGTTTCAAATTTTAGCCAAATGTGGACATATTGTTGTTTTGTTGCTGACCTTGGCTGCCCCAGCCCCAAGAGACACAAGATGTTCCCCAGTTCCATCAAGATTAAAAAAAAAAATAATAAAGCCTTCTGCTTAACCCAACAACTGTTAATTGTCTCTGTGTAGATGCACATCTTATTTCATCTGGGTATCAGTGAAATTTGATAATCGTTACTTTTTTTTTGGAGAGAGAAAACACTTTCACAGAACTACAAGGGAAGCTGTACACAGATACTCTTGGGTGCTGATCATTTGGCCACATTTTTCTCCTGGGCTCTGAAAACTGGGGTACCACGTGCTTGTTACTGATTTCCCAATTGTTTCAGACTCTTAGACATAAAGTTTCACATGAAACTTTGGGTCAGAATAGTTCTTTTTCTGTGATTCAGTAGTTTTATCCTTTCAAGACTATTCACCCAGGGAGCAGTTACTTCAAATGGCTTTCTAAAAGAAAAAATGGGAATGCAGAGTAAACAGCTTTTAATTTTCTACAGAAGAAAAAAACATTGTTGAAACGTGGTAATTATCTCAAACGCTACAAAAAAATCCATCAATCATTAAGTAGGTCTCAATCTTTTGATATTAAATAGATGGGCAAGATCTAAATAGCTTCAGAAATAATAAAAAGCTTTCATAGCTGGCATACCGTTTTCTGTTGTATCAATATTTCAGAATTCCACAAAAGATTACAAAAATCAAAGTAACAAATTATAAACACTTAAGCTTGAAAAACATGAAAAGAATTACTACATATCCACAATCATGGGAATGAAAATGAGGGTCAGCCTACTTATTTTTCACAAACATAATTTGTTCTCTGGGCTTTCTTGATAATCAAAATCAGAATAAATGAAGTCAAGAATGTTTCATTCCTGATCATCGCCAACAAATTGCTTTATGATGTCCAATTTTATGTTGTTTTTATTTTAAGTAAATAAAAATTTGTTCGGTTTCTTAAATTCTAAAGTTGTTTTCAACTTTATCTACAGTACAGCATTTGCAACAAAACATCTTAGGTTTTTATCAAATATGCACATATTGATGCAAATATTTAATTTAATGTGGTATTTTATTGAATTTAGAGGTCCCTGTGTGATCTGCCTTATGAACCTATTATGATACTTGCTCATTTCTTATTATTTTTGGTCTCAATATGTACTATAAGGCAAGTATTTTAAAACCTGATATAAAATTACTCTGTAGGAAACTTTAAGTTGCATGTCCTATTCAGGTCATGCTAGATCTTATTGGTTTGAATGTCACAAAATTCTTTGAGATTTTGATGCAATCTATATGGACGAATGGGTCATTCCTCTTGGTCATGTACAATAAATGACAGAAATAATGTATGCAATTTCTGGGCACTGGTGACCTTTTAACTGAGTTCATAGACTTTCATGAAAGAATTCGAATTTATTTTTCTCTTCCAGGTGTTGTGAATGGGAATTTGAAATAAGCAAACAGGAAAAACAAGTGAGCTGTTGAGTTTGCAGGGTGATGATAACTTCAACTGCCTGCACTTCAATTCCCCCTTTGGCAAAATAAGGTGATCAAATGAGATGATTTTGGAATCTATTTCACCTCTGATATTCCATAATTAAATATAACAATTATAATGATGACAATAATCATTTCTCTAAAACAACCATCTTCAAACTGCGCTCTCAAGTTGTGGGTGTATTTGAAGTCTCTTATGAGCCATCACATAGGGAGTGTATACTGTTAATCAATAAACTGGATTTAAGGCTGCTCAGACCCTGGCCAGAACAGGTCCTCTTGAATTTGTTTAATATATTAGGGATTTGTGTTAATTCATTCAAAGTATATGGAGATATATAAACATATATATATAATCAAACTACTTTGAGATATCATCTAAACTCCAGTAAGATTAGCCCATATCACAAAATCCCAAGACCAAAGATGTAGGCATGGATGTGGAGAAAAGGTGGGAATGCAAATTATTACACTCCTGGTGGGAATGCAAATTATTACACTCCTTTTGGAAAGATGTTTGGAGAACACTTAGAGATCTAAAAATAGACCAGTCATTCGATCCTATAATTCCTCTACTAGGTATATACCCAGAAGACCAAAAATCACATTATAACAAAGATATTTATACCAGAATGTTTATTGCAGCCCAATTCATAATTGCTAAGTCATAAAAAAAGCCCAAGTGCCCATCGATCCATGAATGGATGAATAAATTGTGGTATATGTACACCATGGAATATTATGCAGCCTTAAAGAAAGATGGAGACTTTACCTCTTTCATGTTTACATGGATGGAGCTGGAACATATTCTTCTTAGTAAAGTATCTCAAGAATGGAAGAAAAAGTATACGATGTATTCGGCCCTACTATGAAACTAATTTATGGCTTTCACATGAAAGCTATAACCCAGTTATAACCTAAGAATAGGAGAAATGGGGGGGGTGGGGGAGGATGGACGGAGGGATGGTGATTGGTGGGATTGCACCTGCAGTGCATCTTACAAGGGTACATGTGAAACTTAGTAAATGTAAATATCTTATAAATATCTTAACATAATAACTAAGAAAATGCCAGGAAGGCTATGCTAACCAGTGGGGGGAGGGGGGAGGAGAAAGAAAGACAACCATGTCTACACATAAAGATGCAAGTGATTTTCTTGAGGGTCAGAAAAGGTGTCACTGGTACCAGCACAAGGGACAGCGCCCTCGCTGTGTTTGTGTAGCAATTGGATAGAAGCCAATACTGACCCTCTTCCAGGACAGCCTGAACTCCCACCCAGGGGTTCCATAAAAACCAGCTGAAGGACAATGAATAGTGCTATCCATTTGCATTTCTGTTTAATTTTTCTTATGCTCAAAAATTTGAATAATAATTCTCAGAGTCTCAATGATTCTTCATTATTAAAATTACTCTACTCTCTTTTTCTCTCCCCAGCTTCATTTCACCTATGAACTGAAAACTCTGTTCTCCTTTCATAAGTTGAATACTTTCTAAGTTTTACCTGACAATTGCCAAAATGTGAAGACAAAAAAAATAAAATATATTTCTATACCAATGTTAGACAGGAACTGTATATATATATACTATATAGGTATATACGTATATATAAAAAATATGTATTTCCCCAACTTGGAAATCTTACTTCACCACACAAAAATTACCCCGAGGCATTCTCATCTATGCCATCAATTAGGCCCTGAAAATATCTCGAATGTTGTTGTGACCTCTTATCTTGGTGTGCAGTTTGCTGTACCTTCATTTGAAGCATACTATAGCAATGACAAGGTCAATACCTCAGGAACTCAAGAGAGATTGGATTGACACCCCCTACTAACTCTGCTTCTCCCCATAAGCACAAATCTCTTTCCCTGGATAAAGAAGAATGTAGCCACATCTTCCTGCACCATCTTTGGGCTGTCATTGTTTCAGTCCTCATGTCCTGTATGTGTGTCTGCCTTACTATGTAGTGCAGAGCTGAGGACCTCATGCTTAATACAAAGTAGAGAAAAAGATTCTGTCTAGTTAGTTTTTTTATGTTAAATGCTCACTTAGATGCACTGAATATAAAGCAATTGCTCACTACATTTTCATTTTTAAATAGATGGAAAATGGGAACATCAGTTCTAAATAAGGTAGAATTTTTATGAATGCTGATAACTTTTATTTATTTTTTTCCAGTGTCAACAATTGATCTCAACTGCTGATTGATTTTAGTGGTGAGATCATTAAAATCAAGATTCCAATTCCTATTTCAGGTGGCTTGTCGAGCAAGGGCTAAGGTCAGTAATATCTTGTTCCTTTGCACCTTACAACCCAAGAAACAGAGAAGGCCCAGAAATTTCCTCTCTATCATTTCTCTCCCTAAATTTCCTTGATTTTTGAAATGTCTACCCATTTTTTCTTGTGATCAAAATAAACATGAAAGTATTATCGTATAATAATTGGTTTAAAACATGAGCTCCATAAATGTATCTATCAGGATCCGTTTAGGAGACAGAAACCACACCAATTCTTTTAACAGGAAGATTTTGATATAAAATTATTATTTAGATATTACATAATTGAAAAGATCACAATGGGATAATAAAGTATCCAGAAGTTGGCAATTGCAGGAAGCATCCCCTAGGGCTGGAGGCACAAAGAGAAGAAATTGGAATAATTAGAAGCTTAGAGGAACAAATCTATGTAGCTGGGACTTGAACCTGCCAGAAGGGGGACTTCTTAGATGGGGGTAGAGATTCTGAGCCTACACGAAGAATCCTGATCTTTTTGGGGCCGGGCACATGGCTGGCTAGTTGATACCTCTGACAAACATAGCAAGATTATCTTACAAGTGCTAGAAACACTCCCAGGATCAATAGCTTCTACTGTAATGAAGAGAAAAGAAGCAGAAAGGAGCCAGCCTCTTCTTTCTTCTTCTGCCTGGTAGTCTCCATCTATACTCTCTATCAGTAAACTTTAATAGGGACCCAGCTGTCAAAGGAGAAATGTGGCCTGCAGAGTCTCAGAGCAGTGTCGCCAAAGCAGAGAAGAGTGGATTTGAAGTTGAGAGACAATAGCTTAGCAAATGGTAAAATATATAAATCATCACAATACCAAATTTAATTTCTCTCTCTCTCTCTCTCTTGCTTTCTTACTTTTCTTTTTGTTTTTACAGAAACCCATAAAACTTCCTCCTATTATAGGTGTTTCATTTCACATACGTACACCCACATTTCACATACGTACACCCACATTATAGGTGTTCCATTTCACATACATACACCCTTGCATTTTGTTTTTCCCCAAAACTTCGTAAAGTGGTTGATTATAATCACAAAGTTTGCTTTACTGTTTTGGGCACAGAAAGGAAAGAAACAGAATTTAGGGTACCTGAAACCTTCAGTGGTGTACCAAGTGACTAATCATCTTTTAGAAATCGAATCTTAATCTTCCTACATGCACAGTCCTGCTATTCCGTTCATCTTCCCCCAAGTGCCAGTCTACACTCTGCACTTTACTGTCTGAATGAGGCTGTAATTTGCAGTTGTGTGACTGTGCCAGCCAAGAGCATAAGGGCAGTGCTAGAAGTCACCAAGCCACACACTCTAATGAGGGCTGATGAAATTTTTTCCTCTGACCTGTAATACCCATCATTCACATTCTCCCATATTTACTTGTGCATTTTCACCTTGAGCCCAGCACAAATGCCACCTCTTCCGTGAAGTCTCTTTATTACTCAAAATAAGCAAAATTGCTGTTTTCCTCCTCCAAAATGCCAAAGCACTTTAGTTGTGCCATTTTTATTGTTCATAAGATTTTTACCTCCCTTAAAATGATTTGTATACTTCAACTTCTCAACAAGATATAGCATTGTATAATTCACATTTAAATCTCCAATAATTATTCTAATATGTATTCATTTTTTACATATTAGAAGTACAATAAGTGTTGTATGAAAAATGAGTAAATGGATGAAACAATAGTTTGCTACCATTGATGATCGTATAATATCTATTTGGGGGGGGATTACAAATCACTTTTTAACAGTCAGTACAAAATAAGTGTCTCAAAAAATTTGTTGTTGAATCATGACATAAAAAATTTGTTATCATCATTTAAAAAAGCAAACCAAATTGGGCTGCATAAAATATAAAACAAGTTTTGTGTTACAATGGTAGCTTCAAGATAGTAAAAAGAAAACACCCAGAATAAGAGAAAATAATTGCAAATCATATATCTGAAAAGAGATTTATATCCAAAGTAGGTTAAAAAAAAACCTCATATAAGTTAGTTATAAAAACATAAGCGACATATTGTAAAATGAGCCACCAAGGATTTAAATAAACATTTCTCCAAAGAAGATACACAGATATCCAATGATTACACAAAAAAGTGTGGCATTATTAGTTATTAGAGTAATGCAAATCAAAACTACAATAAGATAGAACTTCATGGAATTAAAATAACTATAATCAAAATGGCAAGAAGTAACAGATAGGATGTGGTGAAATTGGAACATTTTTATTTAATATATTGCTATTGGGAAGGTAAAATAGTTCAGTTGCTTTAGAAAACAGTTTAGCTATTCCACAAAATGTTAAACATAGTGTTACTATATGACTCAGATTCCACCTATATGGAAGAGAAATTAAAATACAAAGGGTGACATAAACATGTATACACATTTTAAGAAAGGAAAAAACTGTAATTAAATTGTTAATAAGTCATGTTTGACTTCTGCAATTAGAAAAATGCTCAGCGTGTCTTGTATTCATGTTTTATTATCAGTATATATTGAGTATTACAATTTTGATAAAGTTTTTTTCTCTTTCTTAAAATGTATATATATATATATATATATATATATATATATATATATACACTTTTTTTTGGTACTCTCTGCATATGCCCATATAAAAATCTTATATGCAAGTGTGTATAGTGGCATTATTTGTAATAGCCCAAAAAGTGAAGACAACCAAATCTTCACCAACTGCTGAATGAATAAACAAAATATGACATATGCATATAATGGAACATTATTCAGCAATTTAAGAAAATGAAATACTAATACAAGCTAACATGTGAATTAACACTGAAAACATTATGCTAAATAAAAGAATATCTACATTCATATGAAATGTCCAGAATGGACAAATCTATAGAGATAGAATATAGATTAGTGGTCACTTAGGGTTGAAAGTGAAGGTGGTCATGACCTTGTGAATATGCAATAGTAGAACTTAAATGTATTTGTAAATTTTATTTGATTGTGTGAAAAGTACTTAACACATTTTTATTTATTTTTTTATTAATTTTTTTATTTTTTATTGACATTTGTATTTTAATAAGGGATAACAAGCCACATTACAGCCAACTGTTAAAGTTTTCTTTCTTTTTTTTAAATTCTAGGGTACAACAAAATCAGCTCAGGAGGCATTTTTCTTGACAAATGAGCCTTAGTCTTTC
>CAUYPK010073543.1:0-26104 GCA_963574355.1 Loris lydekkerianus | reverse complement strand
CACTTTTACACTGCTGGTGGGACTGCAAACTAGTACAACCTTTCTGGAAGGAAGTATGGAGAAACCTCAAAGCACTCAAGCTAGACCTCCCATTTGATCCTGCAATCCCATTACTGGGCATCTATCCAGAAGGAAAAAAATTCCTTTTACCACAGTGGTTCTCAGCCTTCCTAATGCCTCCTAATGCTGCGACCCTTTATTATAGTTCCTCATGTTATGGTAACCCCAAACCATAAAATTATTTTTGTTGCTACTATTCATAACTATAATTTTGCTACTGTTATGAATCAGTATGCAGGATATATTTTCATTGTTACATATGAGTCGCAACCCACAAGTTGAGAACCACTGTTTTACCATAAGGATACTTGCCCTAGACTGTTTATCGCAGCTCAATTTACAATTGCCAAAATGTGGAAGCAGCCTAAATGCCCACCAACCCAGGAGAGTACTAACAAGCTGTGGTCTATGTATACCATCGAATACTATTCAGCCATTAAAAAAGATAGAGACTTTATATCTTTTGTATTAATCTGCATGGAATTGGAACACATTATTCTTAGTAAAGCATTACAAGAATGGAGAAGCATAGATCCTATGTACTCAGTTTTGATATAAGGACAGTTAATGACCTAGTACACAGTGGGGGGTGGGGGAAGAGGAGTGCAGAGAGAGAGAGAAGGAGGGAGGGGTGCGGGGAAAGGAAGAGCAGAGAGAGAGAAGGAGGGAGGGAGGTGGGAGAAGGAAGAGCAGAGAGAGGAAGGGGTAGAGGGGTGGGGAGTCTTGGTGTGTGACACACCTTTTGGGGGCAAGACACAAGTATAAGAGGGACTTTACCTAACAAATGCAATCAGTGTAACCTGGTTTCTTGTACCCTCAATGAATCCCCAACAATAAAAAAAAAGAGAGAGGAAAAAAATAATAATACTACAATAAAAAACCAAAAGCAATATAATGTAGCAACTATTTACATTATATTAGGTATGACAAGCAATCTAGAAATGATTCAAAGTATAGGCGAGGACATGCATAGGCTATATGCACATGCTGTGCCATTTTATATCAAGGACGGACCTGAGCATCTTTGGACTTTGGTATCTGAGGGGAGCGATAATGTTGGCCATCTTAGACCCAGTCTCCTGCAGATACTGAAAGACGATTCTGTATCCTTATTTCACGATAGTAATTTGAGATGTAGGCTTCAAGCAGTGTCTTTTACCTCTAACTATTATGCCACAAGGTGTTGTTGATATTAACATTAATGTGGTGTAAAACAAAATTTGAGCATGGTAAATTAAATTTTAATAGAGTAATTTAAAGGAAACTTTGCATTCACGGTTTTAAAAAGAAAAGTTCAACAGAAGAAGGATTTTATAGAAAGGAATAAATTAGGACTTTCCAATTCTTTGTTAGCAGAGTAAACATTACTTTGGAATATCCCAACAAATTAAAAAAATAGAGCAACATTAAGTCAAGCAGAGACTATAGTATCTGTCATATCTAAAGTAGCACTGGTATTGTCTTAATCGTTGGATCACTGCGAAAATCAATTTTGTTCAAATTCCCTGAACATCAGACACAAAATCTTGAATTATAGACTCAATTTACTTTATTATCTTTCACAAACCATTAATGCCTTTGAGGCAGAAAATGACACATCTCCTAAAAAGATTGGATGGGCAAATTAGTTAGAATCAACAAAAGGCTTGGGGATGTTGACGTCCTGTAACAAATGTTCAGTTTCAGCTCAGCTCGCTTTATCTACAGATGCTAACCTGATAAAAATCAATCTGAACAATTTTGATTTTCAATGCAAGTGCCTATCAGTTACATTCAAGAGATTTTAAAGAATTATGTGGCATTTCAGTAACGATATTTTTCCAATTCTAGAAGTTGTAAAATGTTTATGCTTCATTAAAAGGAAGGACCCTGGGGCGCTGGGGAGGGGACCAGGCATACAGATTACATCATTTTCTCTGATTTCTGTAAAGAAGGATTATCTTGGTAGGCATTTGACCTTCTGCTGACCCTTCAGAGAACTCCAGTTCCAGGATCCATTTGGGTGCTTTGTAAGTTGAAAACGAAGAGGGTGAATCGTGACTTACGATGGTTCAACTTATCATTTTTCAACTTCCTAGTGGTGGGGAAGCCAATTGTGTTCATAGAAACCATACTTCAGTATGGTGTTCAATAAACTTCAGTATGGTGTTCATGACACATTCAACACTTTCATCAAATAGGCTCTGTGTGAGATGATTTTGCCCCAATGTAGTTAACGTGAGTGTTCTGAGCATATACATAAGGTCAGCGAGGCTAAACTTTGATGTTCAGGAGGTTAGGTATATTAAATGCATTTTAAACTTATGATATTTTCAACTTTTGATCAGCTTATCAGGAAGTAACTCCATCCTAAGTCAAGGATCCTCTGTAGGATCCTCTGTAGGTGGTCTCAGAAGAACTCTCAGCTCTAGGACTCTATGTTTCTGTTAACTCATTTATCAACATTCATGTTCTGGGCTATTAACTCACATTAACCAAACTCACAGGAAGCTGATGCCTAAACAGAAAAACAGCCTATGCATATGTGATGCGAGGCCATCTTGGCATCGTGACTGGTACGGGCCATTGACACTGGCCTTCCTTTCATGGTAGAGAAGTCTATTCTAGAAACCATGTACAGATTTGGAAAGGTAGTTGAATCATAGTTGAATGGCTATTTCTGTTAAATAGAGTGAATTGCCCATTTCTAATTTAGAGATTTTTGTCCTACCCATTTTCCTTTCTTACAAATCTGTCCTTTCCTACTAGCTCTGCTTCATTTCCAACCTTCATCACCTTGAGAAATTTATCTTAATCTTGACTTAACATGTTATTTCCCTGATGTGCTATTTTCTGAAAAAAATTCCCCTAGATTTCTAATCAATTTGTGCTGATTCCTCTTCTTCTTATTATTATTTTTTTAATTTGGAGATCATTTTCTTACCTATCCTCACTTTGCAGTTTCTGCCTGGGGCTGGGTTTGAACCCACCACCTCCAGCATATGGGGCCAGCGCCTTACTCTTTTGAGCCACAGGCACCACCCACCATATCCTCACTCTGTAGAATGATGCTTTGTTTTGGTTCTGCAGACACCTTTATAATGACTATAGCATACACTTTATTTTAAACAAGGTAAAGATGTTAAATAGATACATGTGTTTTAAAATTATGAGGAAAAATTATATATTCTACGTTTAGCATGTAGGTGGTATTATTTTTCCTCAGATGATCATGTTCAGATTGTAGTCTGCTGGACGTGATGGGATACTGATGACATTCCCCTCTCTCTTCCTGCCTGCATTGTTGCACGTGCTCTGCTGCCGTGGAGTGGTCTGGTCCTCATTCCCCTCTCACCTGCCTAAGGATGTCTCTTTAATTTTAGTGTCCCGTCTCATCATCAGATTTCTCTTCTCTGGGCCTTGTGCATCTCTTGGAAACTCACTGCACTGTTCCCTTACAGCACTCTGCTGTGTTTCCACACTCCCTTCTCCCTGCTGGCCCATTTCTCAGCCCCTTTTAGCAGAAGTTCTTGAAAAAGCTGTCTCTGCCTCCTTCCCTCCCATGTTCTCTCTCTTTTTTTTTTTTTTTTTTTTGCACTTTTTGGCCAGGGCTGGGCTTGAACCTGCCACCTCTAGCATATGAGGCCAGCGCCCTTCTCCTTTAAGCTACAGGCACAGACCCTCTCCCTTTTTCTCTTGAACCTGCTGTACTCTGGGGCACATCCCCAGAAATGCTGCTGTACTCTGGGGAACATCCCATGGAAATGCTCGCTCGGAGCCTTCAGCAGCTGCACGCCACACAGTCCACTGCCCTCCAGCCCCAGTTCTCACCTTGCTGACCTGAGCACCAGGTGTAACACACTCCATCTCTTCCTCTTGAAACCCTTTCTTCACTTGGCCTCCAGGACACACCTTTTGTTGTTCTTTTCTCACCTCACTCATTCCCCATCCTTTTTGCTGGCCCTCTGTCGGGATTCCCAGGGCACCCAGCCTGGGAAGGTGGCTGACAAGGGAGACAACGCTGGGAAAACCCCCAGCCTTTCACACAAACTTAGGGCATAAAAGCCGGAGGGCATGAGGAAGTGGACACAGTCTTCTGTGCCCACTGGCGGCGCCGCCCTGGTCCTGCTTCTGGGGCGTCTTTTATGGAATACAGCAACAGAGTAAATGTGCAGGAATGAACAGCAGTTAGGGATAAAAGACGGAGGAGCCCAGGGTCCCCAGGAAGGGTAGCTGAAGGGCAGCATTTGGGTAAACAGGAATACAGGGTGATGGAACATCTGAAATGGCCAGATGATATAGCGGTATATGGGGGAAGAAAAGGGGGAAGCCAAGTTTCATCCCTTTGAGCTGCCTTAATTTCTCGAATTTAAACTACTGATGAAGAATCTAAAGGTCTTAGCCCCTGCACTCCTGAATCCCCATACAGAGATAGTCACATAGACGTCCCCTGCCTGGGCACCTTGTCCTGAGTTGGAAGGTCTGTGAGGAATCCAGCCTGCCCGCCTCTCTCAGCCCTCTCTTGTGTTCCTGGCCTCTCTTTAATGACCTTGAAACACCAGCGTTTCTTAGGGGCTCAGTTTGTGGACCTCTTCTTTCATCTATCTGTGTGCACAGCTGCTTCTGGCTTTCACAGTGCACAAACCATCTCTATTCCGATGGTTCCCAGGTGTCTGCCTCTGCCTCTGACCTCTCTGCCAAACTCCACACCCACCTGCGCACCTCCTGGTCAGCATCCTCTTTAGGGTTTAATATGTCCACAACTGAACTGAGCCACACTCCCCCCAAACCCACTTCTGCCCTGTCTTCCCATTCCCAGGGAATTGACAGTTTATCTCACGATCACTCTAGCCCCAAACCCTCATGTCATTCCTGGCTTTTCTCTCTCCCTTTCTTCCTATGTTCAGACCATTGGCAAATCTGTTAGCTCTGACCTTCAAAATACACCTGCAATCCAGCCACTTCTTGCCACCTCCATTATTACTGCTTTGGTCCAAGCCACGTTGTCCCGTGTCTGGATTCCTGCAGGAGCACCCTGGTCGGGCTCTCTGCTGGTCCTCCAAACCCTGCGTCTCTTCTCCACACTGCTTCCCATGCTGCCACCAAGTTCCATTCCACAGGTATGTCACAGCACCTTGAACCCCTCCGGTGTCTTTCCATCTCATTGAGTAGAGAAGGACTGGCCCATACACCAGGCCCTATATTACTCTGTGGCCCCCATCAGTCTTCTTCTTCCTCCCCTCCACTGTGCCACACTCTCCTTTTTTCCTCACCCCAGCCTCAGAGCCCTCACCTGACCCTCAGAGCCTATTCCCAGCCTCAGAGCCCTCGCCCCAGCCTCAGAGCCCTCACTCTCCCTATGTTCTTTGCCTGAAACTGTCTTCCTGCAGATATCCTCCTCTGGACCTGTTCCATCATTCCTCAGGCCCCATCACTCTGATGAAACCAGCAACTTCCTTACCACTCCCCAGCACTCACTCCTAAGCCTGCTTTGTTTTTATCCCTGTTGTGTGACCGGGGATGGGAACGAACAGCAGCTTTGCAGTGGGTGTAAACTCACTCCTGTAATTATTAAGTCAAGAAACAGACTACACGAGATGAGATGGCATGTAGCGAAAATCTTTATTCAGGATTTTTATTTTATACTTTTCTAGTCACGTACACACTTAATCTATCATGTTAGTTTCATCATTATCTTATTTTACCTATCTGAAATTAACTTGAAAGGAAATATTTTGTTATCATATCAATACAATCACTTTTGTAGTAAACCTCTTCTTCTAGACACTGACTAATCTCTGAGCAGGTATCTAAATAAAGATCACAAAGAAGAAAATAGCCACAGGGGAACAGAGTTAATGGAAGAGTATCTTCAAGTGTGCACTCAGTTTACTCAGTATGAAGTAATGACTGTGTCTTCTTCTCAGGGCAGAGCACCTATAGACCTCTGACAATATGTTGTTAGCATACATCGACCCTCTGGCCTGTATCTCTGAGGACGGGCGGCATCCCCTTTGATCTCAGGCTTCACAGGGCGCACAGCTTCAGAGAATGGACTTGTGGAATGTTTAACTCCGGGCAAGCCAACTCTGTGTGTGTCCCAGAGGTGCCCAAGTCCCTTAAGCCTCTGGAAGAAAAAGCAAGTCATTTTAAACTCACACTGAGTTCACTTTGTGTGCTTGATGTAGGATATCTTTATTTCTAAATATTATCCTGCAATCCCCAGCACTTACTCCCATTAGTTGCATGATATCTTTATTTATGTGTCACTTTTTTTTCCTTTCCAAAATGAAAGCAAAAGCTGTCTGCTTTGTTCAATTTGTCTGGTACATTCATAGAACAGGGCCTCGCGACCAAAAAATAGTTGTTGAGTGGTGAAGGAATACATAAAAGAATGAATGAACACGTGAATACATTAGTGAAAGAACAGGGTCTTGGCTGGAGTCCTGCTTATATGACGCTACTAATAAGATAGAAGCCTCCATCAGCCCACCTCTACTTTATCCTTGCTTTCTTGTTCTTTCTTATTCAAATTTTAGTAGCAAACTTTTCTTTATATTATTAAGATAGTGCTGTTTTGCTTTAAAAAAAAAAAAATCTCTTGACAGAAAGAAAAGGTTAAACTGTCTTGAATTTCTTTTAAAGCATCTGTGAAAGTTAACTTTTTGCTACTGTTTTGGATGACAAATAAGCTGGTCATGGGACGTTCATCCAGTCTGGGGCTTCCTCTAGTGTGAAGACGACTTGGCCGAGAAGAGAAGGAGCAATGAGCTGCTGCGTGGGGCCATCGAGACCTACAAAGAGGTGGCCGGCGTGCCTGCCGTGCCCTCAGACCTGGTGAAGCTGGCGCTGAAGCGGTGCTCGGACAGACAGCAGTTTCTAGGTGAGTAAGAGTTAATGCGGTGGGAGGAGGCATGCTTTTGTCTTAAGGAACCTGCAGGCCCAGGATAATCTTAGAAGAGCTAAGTTAGATGAGAGAAAACCTGAGTTTTATAAATAATGCAAGTAACTTATCTGACCGTGTTTTAGACTCACCATCTCTAAAACAACGTGAATCCTCTTACAGACATACTTTGGAGACATTGCAGGATTGATTCTAGAACACTCTGATAAAGCAAGAGTTACAATAAAGCAAGTCACATGGATTTTTTGGTTTCCCCATGCATACAAACTGTATTCTATTAAATGTGCGATAGCATTATAACTAAAAAATGAATAATCCACGTACCTCAATTTAAAAATACCTAATTGCGGAAAAATGCTGGACAACTATCTGGTCCTAAAGGGAGTTGGTCTGTTTGCTGGTGGAGGGTCTTGCTTTGAAGTTGAAGCTGCTGACTAATCAGGGTGGTGGATGCTGAAGGTCAAGGTGGCTGTGGTGAGTCCTTAAAATAAGACAACAATAAAAAATAAATAATAAATAAAAAAAGATAGCCATAAAGGTTGCCATGTCAATTGCCTCTTCCTTTCATGAAGGATTGTTCTGTAGCAGATGAAACTATTCGGTAGAATTTGACCCATAGTAGAACTTCTTAAAATTGTAATCAATCCCGTCAAACCCTGCCACTGTTACATCTTCTCAGTTAATGGAATATTCTAAATACTTCGTTGTCATTTCAGCAGTGTTCCCTGCATCTTCACTGGGAGTAGATTGCACTTCAAGAAACCATTTTCCGTGGTCATCGTGAAGAGCAGTTCCTCTTCCAGTCAAATCTGATCATGAGGTTGCAGCATCAATTGCTTCTTCAGGCCATACACCTGATTCTAGCTCTCTTGGTATTTCCGCTGCATCTGCACTAACTTCTTCCACTGATGTTTGGAACAACTCCGCATCATCTGTGAGGGTTGGAATCAACTTCTTCCAAACTCTCATTAATGTGGATACACAATTTTTCAAATTGTAAATGAGCATTGGTTTCAATCTAAATTTTATAGCTCTAACAAGAGGGGTACCCTGTTCTTTCAAGCTATGAAGCCAAGCATTTACTTCTTTCTAGCTATGAAAACCCTAGATGGCGTCTTCTTCCAGTAGAGGCCATGTTATATGCACTGAAAATCTGTTTAGTGCAGCAGCGATTTGAGCTGGATCTGGTAAACTTGCTGCAGCTTCTTCACCAGCACTTGATGCTTCCCCTGCACTTACACCTCATCAGCCATCCTCTGTAGCTTCCGGCTTTTCTTCTGCAGCTTCCTCACCCCTCTCTGCCTTCATACAATAAAAGAGTTTGGCTCTTGTGCTGAAATCCTCTGAATTAGGCTTATCTTAAGGAAATGTTGTAGTTGGTTTGTTCTTCCATTTGAACCAGTCAAGTTTTCTCCATATCAGCAATAAGACTATTTTGCTTTCTTATTATTTGTGTGTTCACTAGAGTAGCACTTTCCATTTCCTTCAGGAGTTTTCCCTTTATTCAGAACTTGACTAAATGTTTGGCACAAGGGGCCTGGCTTTGGGCCTACGTAGGGTTTCAATATGGCTTCCTTATTAAGTTTCATTATTTCTAGTTTGTGGCTTAAAATGAGACACATGTGACTCTTTCCTTCATTTGGACACTTAGAGGCCATTGTTATGGTTAGTAATTGGCCTCATTACGATATTGTTGTGTCTCAGAAAATAGGGAGACCGAAGAAGAGGGACAGAGAAGGGCATGGCTGGTCAGTGGAGCAGGAAGAGCACGCATGATATTTATCAGTTAAAGTTGTCATCTTATATGGTTGTGGTTTGTGGCGTCCCAAAACAATTATAATAGCAACATCAGAGACCACTCAGCACAGATCACCAATGATGGAGATAATAATAAAGACAAAGTTTGACATATTGCGGGAATTACCAAATGTGACACAGAGACAGAGCAGTACTCACACGTGCTGCTGGAAAATGGTGCCAATAGACTTGCTCATCACTGGATTGCCCCAGACCTGCAGTTTGTGAAAAACGCATATCTGCAAAGTATCACGAAGCAAAATGCAATAAAGCGAGGCACGTCTGTAATGACCAAGATGCAGATGGCATTTTAATGCCCGCTCCTTCCCCCTCTCTTCCCATTTTAAAGGGGAAATAAATAGAACGCCAGGAGCTTGAATAATTTGCCCAATGAACCACACCTAATAAATTAATAGATCTGGAATCAAAAACTCTTCTAGTGATGTCAAATTCTTTTCTCTCTTAACTCAAACAA
Organism: Loris lydekkerianus; assembly: GCA_963574355.1. Classification (NCBI taxonomy): domain Eukaryota; kingdom Metazoa; phylum Chordata; class Mammalia; order Primates; family Lorisidae; genus Loris; species Loris lydekkerianus. The sequence continues at coordinate 16,889 of CAUYPK010073543.1, read as the reverse complement.
ACTCATTTGGAAAATGTTTTAGGTAGGAAAGTTCAGAGTTCCATTGTAAAGAATTGCATTCTAAAAATTTTACTTATAAGATTCAACCCTATACCAAGGAAATTCAAGAAAAAAACATTTAGTATGTTCAAGTGCTCATATGGGAGAGCATCCTTTGGACTGACTGAGGTCCCTGGTGCTGAAGGCAAGTAAGACTAGCAGTCAGACAACTTCATTTTAATGAGGCTGTGATTCTCTTCCCTTAACTTCTCATCAGCCAACCAGAAGTCAGGAGCTGAGCCGTGCGTCATTGCCTCACGGTGAGGTGGTCGTGGCTGGATAGTTACATGGCCAGATTACCCATGTCATTTAAGGGAGGTGCCTTTATGTAAGAGTCAAGGCCCAAGTGACCCTTCTATCAGTTTTCTAAGGAATAGAATAAAGGGGCGTTGCATCACTTTTGTAGAAAACCAAAATCTGTGAAAGGAATAGAGCACAAGTGATGATTAAAAACAAGAAGTGGTCAGTTACTCTTAAACCACAGGGACTAGTTTAGGGGAGGAAAAGCATGCCACACAAATACAGGTTGGAAAGGCAGGGTGGGGACTCAAGGCCATTGATGGAGGCCCCCACTGTGGATGCAAAGTCAGTGTTAGGGAGTTTTTCTTTTGCCCCAGTCTCCAAAATGTCTCTGCTTGGCACTGTTTACTAATTCTGTCTTTCATCTGCTGATATTTTGTTCATCATGGATTTTTATATAATATTAATATTAATTTTGATTTTTAAAATAATGCATTAAAGTATTCCTCAAATCACAATTGCAGACTTTTTGGCATTTGCACCAAGGACCTCACTTGACTCCTTGTATTCCCAGCCTTGGGAATAAGACTGCCTAGGAAGAAATCTAACCTCTTCCATAACAATCATTTGGTATTTGAATATGGTTTTTACCTCTGAATGACAATGAGGCAAGTTCACTTGAGAGAGTTCTGAGGCAACTGCAGGCAGATTTTAGTGAAAATGGCAAGGTGGTAAAATTTGCTCCCAATAGAACAAGGCTCTGGAGTGCAGAGTGGAAGGGCAGGGGGCAACTGACAGGAGTTACTAGCCAGGGAATGGAGCAAACTCACCTGGCGTTGTGACTGGAATATGATTGGCCGGTCGTGGGGTGTGGGCCGTGGGGTGAGCTAGGAGGCTTTATGCAGCTGCTCTGTTAGTGGCACACATAACTGCATTAGCGTATTGGCCCTCCTGCCACCCTGACACCCGGCCAATGTTCAGTGTGTGCACAACTAAACCCTAATTACAACTAAGTAATTTGGGGGAGGGGGAATTGTTTGTTCTTTGTGTATGCTAGTCTTGTGCCCATTTTAATTTATACAATTGAAACTTTCCAACTGTGGCAAGAAATAATTATACCTGACCCTACTAATGTTAAATTTCCATCAGAGAACTTTAAAAATAAGTTGAAGCGTGGGTGGCGCCTGTGGCTCAAAGGAGTAGGTCACTGGCCCCATATGCCGGAGGTGGTGGTTTCAAACCCAGCCCCAACCAAAAACTGCAAAAAAAAAAAAAAAAAAAAAGTTGAAGCTGGAGTTTTCATGATTCTATATCAAGGATTTTCATTTTTCTTCTTCTTCTTCTTCCTCTTCTCCTCCTCCTCCTCCTCCTTCTTCTTCTTCCTTTTTTTTTTTTTTTTTTTGTTAAGACAGAGTCTACTCTGTCACCCCGGATAGGATGCCGTGGTGACATAGCACACAGCAACCTCAAGCTCTCCAGGCAGCGATCAGCCTCCTGAGTAGCTGGGACTGCAGGTGCCCACCACATCGTCTAGCTAGTTTTTCTATTTTTAGTAAAGATGGGGGCTTGCTCTGCTCAGGCTGATTGTGAACTCCTGAGCTCCAGCAGTCCACCCCCTCAGCCTCCAAGAGTGCTGGGATCACAGGTGTGCGCCACCGCGCGGCCCTCTACATCAGCAATTTTCAGCTGCTGTGCTGCAGCACACCAGCATCCCGTGGAAGGATCCTAGGTGTGCTGTGGGCAATTTTAAATGCCATTAATTAAATTATTTTCAAAAGAAATTCAAAGCACACTAAGTATATTCTTTTTTTTACTCTTCCTTTTTTTGATTAACATAATTTGTGCCATGGAAATTCAACTATAGGCTCAAGCGTGCTGTGAGAGCAAAAAGGTTGAGGAACACTGTTCTACGTTAAATCGTGAGTGCATCACATTCTGTCATCCACCAGAGGGTCCCCTCATCCTGGTTGATGTAGCCTGTGCTTTATTACTTAGAGATGAGGATGTTTTTATTTGGAGATGGTATCAGCAGTTGAGTTTTGTGTGCCTTGGCGCCTTTTCAGGTTTTACGCAGGGTACTAGACCTTGAAATCAATTAGACTTTTTTTTATTGTTTATCCTCTTTATGTAATTTTAAGGTTAACAAACTAAAAAATATCTCAGCAAAGCACTTTTAAACAAGGAACTGGTAACTAAAGAGGGAATTTAACCCAAAAAGGTAAATGTTGATAAATTTAGAAAATGAAAATATCTGTAAGTGTTTATAATCACTATTACATTCAGTATCTACTTATGGTGGTTATTGATGCCACGGCCATGACATCGTAAAATCTTCCGAGGTCCTTAATAAGCTACTAATAGATAAAGTCAGATTGAAGCCTGTCGTCAGGGGCTGCTGCATAGTCGCTCGTGATTTGTGTTTCAATGGAAAGTTTCCATACTCTATTTTTATTTCTGTTGGGCCTTTTTCTTTATCCCCGTCCTACCAACCCAGGTCATATGAGGGGTTCCCTGCTTACCCTCCAGAGATTAGTTCAACTATTTCCCAATGACACTTCCTTAAAGAATGACCTTGGAGTGGGCTACCTCTTGATTGGAGATAATAGCAACGCCAAGAAGGTTTATGAAGAGGTGAGCATCCTTCTTTTATTAACTATATCTGATTATTATGAACATTAAGCTCTCCTGCTATCTAGAATTACATGTAATAGGCCCGATCTCTCTCTCTCTCTCTCTATTCAATGAAGTTAAATAGCATGTATTTTGATCGTTGAGATGTCCTAAACTTTGTTTTAACATTGGTTTTTTTCCCTGATCAGAAGATTTTACATGTACCTTTGTAAGATGCACCGCAGGTGTAATCCCACCAATCACCCTTCCTCTGTGTGAAACTTAGTGAATGCAGAATGTGATTGTCTTAACACAATAACTAAGAAAATGCCAGGAATGCTATGTTAACCAGTGTGAGGAAAATGTGTCGAACTGTTTATAAAACCAGTGCATGGTGCCCCATGATCACATTAACGCACACAGCTATGATCTAATACTAATAAAAAAAAAAAGAAGATTTTAAACCTTAGTTAACACTTGGCACATCAAAGCCTTCAACTTACAGTTGTGATATTTTTAAAACTTCATTTTTATCTTTCCATAAACAGCCTTTAAAAGAGTGTTATGATAAGAAGAGGAATTCAAGTTCTTATGTGTAAAAATATAATATTTTTCTTTTTTACACTAAAAGTATGGTCTGAAGAGAGACTGTAGCCCAGGGCCCTTTCAAGCATGTGGAATAAATTACTAACTTTTCAAAAGAGCACTGACGTTATCAACCCCTGGCAAGAATGCCTTTCCAAGGGTTTCTACTTTATAATGGATGTTTTAACAGGTAACCTCTAAGTCACAAGTAGCTACAAAATCTAGAAAACTGTGACTTCTTTAAGCCATGAAGGAATTCTTTTGGTGCAGGATAAATAGATACCCGGTGAACTTTGAAACTGGAAAAAGTTAAGGCCTCTGTATAAGAAAGAAGACAGCGACCTGGCATTCTTTAATTTAGGCCTATTGAACAGTGGTTTTTGAGCTAGTGCAGTCTGCATCAAAATGAGTCTAGTCAGTGATAGCCTTTGTGATTCCTTCTACGGCATTTTAAAAATGCCGTTTAGTACAGCAGTTTCCTACTCAGTCCCGGGACTGGGCCCTCTCTCAGAATGGCACTTCCCTCGGTTGATTGCTGGTGAAGCAAAATTAAAAATCATTGAATTTTGGAGCAGTTATCTTCTTACCGTTCTCATAAGTTTTATGTTTTCTGAGAGAGCAGAAATAAGACATTTGTTCTGTATAACGTCACTAATATCGACACAGAGTGGTTTCAACCTATGGTGGTGAAAATGTGTGCTGCCAACTAAAGGCTGTTCCAGGTTATAAAATGATTCCACGTGGGACATTGTATTTGCTAATGGCCAAAACATAACTCTCAGTGCCCTGCGGTGCAGAGTTTGGTTAAGGGAAGCATCCTGTGTCTTGGTGATTCGGGATCTTGTGAAAGTTAAGAATTCTAAAGCTGCAGCAAATACATCCTTATATGCCCACTGTCAGGAGCCACCCAAAGACAGAACTGCAGAGTGAATGAACGAGTTCATTCCTTCATTCCCTCCTTTCCTGTAGAATTCCTTTCCATTTTCCTTCCCTCTCCCCCTTTTAGCATCCCACTCTCATCCTCTCTTCTGTCTAAAAGACACTATCAGGTGTTGACTGGGTATCAACACCTTGAAACCAGGGCAGGCTTTAAAAACAGAGATACCAGTGTCTCTAACCCACTATGGATTTGTTCTTCCTCACCTTTTGAAATCCTTTCTCGAATATATTTATCTCCTTTACCTGACACTAAATCTCAGATATGTGACACATTTTACATCATCCTGAAAAAATAAAATTTATGTGCTGTGGGTTATACCTTTGAACTCATAATCTCACCTGAATAAGCATAGTAGGAGGCAGAAAGTCTAAAGTATAGTTGTATTGTACGATAAAGTGAATTTCTCTTTCAAGAAGCGTTAATAGACTGAAGATGTGTGTAAAATTTGCCTTTTGTCCCTTTCTCTCCCTTCTGATTTAATGAGCTGTGCCTAATGGATTCCCTTCTCTTAACCAAAGTTTATCACGATACGTTTATGTCTGTATCCAAGATCATTTGTAGAAAAACTACTACAGTAATTTTATATTTTTCTTAATGTTGATTTTTTATTTTTGAATATATTTATAAAAATTGTTGATAGTTTCCTTTCTGGGTTTTTGCTACTTTCAGTTTCATGAGATTGGCTTTATAATGGTTCCACAGAGATTGCCGCATCGGTAGTGCTGCAGACTCCTCAAGTTGGCAGTACTGCTGGCCACCAGGCCAGCAGGGTGGGGAGTCCAGCCCTTCCCTGACTCCCCACCCACTCGCCACATATAATATCCATTCACTGGGTCAACACACATTTATAAACACACACACACACACACACACACACACGCACACACCCCAGCTCAGCAATGGTAGTTCATATAACAGACACAGAATGTGCCCTCATGGAATTTACAGTCTACCATCAGATCTCTAATTTCTATTCCTTTTACCTTTCGAATAACTTTCAAACCGTGTCTCTTTTTCACCCAAGCACTTATGACTCACGTCTAAACGAGGACAGGCTAGTCCTGCCCTGGCTGGCTCGCCTCTGAGCTCCACCCACACTGAAGCACAAGTCTGACCTTTCCCTCCGCTTTGATTTTCCCTCATTCCCATTGCTCACAGCTGTGGCCTTCAAACATGTTTTATCAGCTGTCCTTCAGTAACAATGCACATTATAAAAATGGCAAACACTCAAATCGGTATTAAGATGAAATGAAATATTTAAAATACCTTTAAATTTTATTTAACTGCCAAAAGGTCTTTTTACTTTCATTCAAGAATTAATATTTTAGTGATATCAATGTGCAGTGCTGTTTATCATTATAGAATTATTTTAAATCCTAGTAATATGTCTTGCAAAGAGTTGGTACTGGTGGTAGAAATGTCAGCTGTCCCAGTTTGTTGTCTGTACGGTGTGTGCGCGTGGAGCATGTATTATGTATATAGAGAGGGAATGTTGTAACATCACTGTGACAGCTGACCTTTGAACAATGGGGGGGTTGGGAGCACTGACCTCACCTGCAGTGGAAAATCCACATATAACTTTTGACTCCCCACAAACTACCAATAACCTACTGCTGTTGACTAGAGGCCTTCCCAATAACATAAACAGTTGGTTAACATGTCCCTCCTATGCTATATGTATTCTCTCGAGTAGGAATGTATTAAAGAAAGGTTTTAAAAGGGAGCAAGAGAAAAGAAAATGTTATCAAGGTCCTAAGGAAGAGAAATTATAGTTCCCATTCACCGAGTAGAAGTGGATCATTGTAAAGATCACCATCCTCTCTGCCCACATGTTAAGACTAAGGAGCAGGAGGAAGATGAGGCTTGGCCTTGCGCTCTCGGTGTGGTAGAGGTGGGACACCATCTGTGTGTAGTGGACCTGTGCTTACTGTGTAGTGTGAGCCCTTGTTCAATAGTCAGCTATAGTTTCAGTCTGGGTTGCTTAGAAATGGTATCATACTACCTGTCGTTTTCTAAGGGTCTGCAGATTCTAAGGGGATAAAAAATGCAGCCTGTACATGCTCAGTGCACCCACAGGTACACACGGGAAGTCTGGCGCTGAGGGCAGGGAATCAGCAGGGAGGTCCGCATGCAGGTGGCTCTGGCTGCTGGAGCCCCCCACCACTCCCCCAATAGCGCAGTCATGAGTGTGACTCACAACTGACCACCATGCAGATGATAGGTGAGCCGTGGAGCTGGTTTCATTCTAAATGTTACATTTCAGACGCAGATATAAGTAGAAGTGTTTGTAATGTCTTTCTACTCCCCAAGGGATTATATTGCACACCATACTAAACAGGACCCTCTGTGATTCGATCTGACATCCGCCCCCTTCTCCAGTCTCCTCTGTCACCTTTTGTTTGTAATTTAACAATGTCCCCTTTTTCTCTTCCTGGCCTGTGATCCCTTTTTACTCACTTCCGATTGTTCATTGGATGCCTTCTCCTTACCATCTTCCTGGTCCTTGGTGAATTCCTGTTGATCCCTAAGTAGCTTTTGGACCTTGCCACACCCAGCCTGCCCCCGGAAGGATCCTGGCCACTCCCACCCCCACTCTCTGCAAAGCCTCAGTCGTGGTCTGTGGCTGCACTTGGTGTCTTCATGGTCGTTGTCTGCTTGTGAATCTGTCTCCCTCACTTGCTTAATAGCCTCCCAAGAAAAGAGAGCGTATCTCATTCATGTTTTTATGTTGAGGGCATAGAAGAGTTCTATGTGTTCTAAAATTTCTAATAAACCAATCAGTTAGTTAATTACTTGTGATGATGGCCCTGTGTCTGCAGCGGGCAGGGGTGTCATTGCATAGCTGAATAATTATAACGATCCCTGCCTGGTTGTGCTGGCAGAACATGACTCCCCTCAGTTGAGTTTAATTCCAGAGGTGTGTACTGAGCACCTGCTGAGTCTCTAGCAAGGGGACAGTGCTGTGGGAGCTGCACAGCCTGGGATTCAAAGACCCGGCTTAGGGAGTAAGGCCAAGCATGCACCCAGCCACACATTTAGCACAACTTTCTCAAGGGCCTGCTGCCTGCCAGGCACAGTGGATGGGTGGAGAGTGAAACAGACAAAATGCCCACAGTCTTAGAGAAGGTAACCGCAGATACAATAGGGCAGGTGTGTTGAGTGCTGTGAAGGAAAACGAGTCAGGATGCAGAAGATGGAGAGTTAAGGATTAGTGGGAGGGCTCCATTTAGTAATGGGACTGGCGCTCAGAGTCACGGCTCAATGAGATGCTGACCTTCAGGTATAGATGTCCTTCATCAAGGCTAGGATGTGTGCCATTTGGATGTCTGGCAGAAGAGTTTGAGCCACAGGAGTACTGTGACTGTAAAGGTCCTAACAAGGGGGCCTTTGACTTAGTGGGAAGGCAAGAAGGAGCCCAGCATGCCTCCTGGGGGAGGGATAGAGTCAAGAGGAGGCCAGAGGGGCGGGAGATGGAACGGAGGAGGGATGAGTTCTGATCCAGAACCTGCAGCAGTGACTTTGAATCTGTGTGCCATGGCATACGGGTGTGTCAGGAGAGGGTCTTAGGTGCATCATGAAAACTTTTAAAGATCACCCATTTTTTTTTTAATTTATTTATGTTTATTGTTAAATCATAGCTGTGTACATGAGTACAATCAAGGGGTACAATGTGCTGCTTTCATATACAATCTGAAGTTTTCTCATCAAACTGTTCAGCGTAGCCTTCATGGCATTTTCTTAGTTACTGTATGTAGGCATTTGTACTCTGCATTTAGTAAGTTTTGCCTATACCCATTCTAAGGTGCACCATAGATGTGGCCCCACCCATTACCCTCCCCCCACCCTAACCTCTCCCCTCCCTTCCTCTTCACCCATTAAATTATTTCCAAAAGAATTTCAAAGCACAGTAAGTATATTAGCTTTTTAACCTTTCTTTTTTGATCAACATAATTTAAGTGTGCCACAGAAGTTTAGCTATAGGTTCAAGCGTGCTGGGAGATAAAAAAAGGTTGAAAAACACGGGTCTAGAGAGTTCCCTCAGGACCCCGTGTAGAGAAGGGACGATAGGGGAGCGGGGCCGGGGGTGCATCGGGTGGGCAGTTAGGAGGGGCCCAAAGAAGGCAGGGAGAGATGCTGAGATTTGGACCAGGGAGGCAGCAGTAAAGAACATGACAGGATACTAGTATTCTGAAGATACTTTGAAGGCAGTGTTGGCTGGATTTGCTCACGGATGACATGCCGGTCTGGACGCAGTGCTGAGTTTCAGCAGCGTGTGCCCTGGAGACACATTCGGGGGATGGCATGCGCTCCCTGTGATCACTTTCTCCTTCTGTGTGAGGGCCTGTGGTGGCTGGGATTTGGGAAATGTGTCTTTCCTCTGCATGCACCCAGCTCATACCTTCACCTTTCTCTTTGGTTCTATAAACCAAGCAGTTTGACAAGTTGAATGCTGCTGTTCTGATTTCTCATTGCTAAAATTTAATTTAGAGGCATTTTGCACAATTTATCTTCAAATCATAATAAATGCATATAGTAACAAATGATGGTGTACTTTATATGAAATATTTACCTGGGTTTTATCACAGACTATTAGATTTGCTCACCACTTTGTCCTCAGTGCTAAAAACCGTCCGGGCTCTCAAGAAGCTTTTGTTGAATGAATGAATTGTGATATATTTACAAATGCAAAACTAACTAAATTTTCTCTTAATGAAGGCATTTTATAAAGCATATGTAGAAAATGATGTCTAATAACCATTCAGAGTTGTCTTTAAGTATAGCAAATTTAAAGCAATTTTCCCCTGAGCACTAAAAACATGTTGAGGTCATTGACAGATATTTTGCAGTTTTGCATTGTTAATGCAACACTTTAATAGTTATTGCCTTTTCATTCATTTCTTCATTCTTAAAGAACTATTGTGTAAATGGGAACAGTTGACGGGAAAAGGGGTTGCTTAGGTCTAATGAAATTGCCATGAGACCAAAGAGCGTTTTAAGCTGTAACATCATAATCCAATCCAAGTCCAGCCAAGTTAATTAAAATCTGTTTAGACAGCCATTTGTACAATTTGTAGTCACTCACACTGGCTCCTTGTTTTCTTTGAGTTTAGGTTCTGAGAGTGACACCTAATGATGGCTTTGCTAAAGTCCACTACGGCTTCATCCTGAAGGCACAGAACAAGATTGCCGAGAGCATTCCCTATTTAAAGGTAACTCTCACTGCCCCTGCTCTGCTTCCACCTTCCAGTTCCTTTGAGTCATCAGGTCACCCTTGGTGTGCCTGGTAGTGTGACTGGTGTGCGCCTGGAGTCATCTATCCTCGGGGTCTACATCTGTGACCATGCTGTTCATGGCGGTGTGAGCCTCCTCTGTAACCGACACTGCCAGATGTCATGATACCAACCCTGGGAGCAGGAACTACTTGGAACGGTTTTATGGAAAAATGCCTAAAACTGGAGTTGTTGTTTTTAAATGGCAAAGGTGGACAAAAAATTATTGCTACAATAATTTAAAATACAGACAATGCATTAAAAGTTGCCTTTACAAGTTAATTGTTGTCTACTGAGTCTACTCTCACCAGGACTCTTGGCTGCCTACACAAGGTGGGGCAGTGAATACAGCCTAAATAGGTCCATCTCAAAGCTCATCTGATGGCTTAAAATATTCAGATGAAAATATGCTGTTACTTTCTTCTCAGGTCTAATTGAATCCTCATTAATTCACCTGAATCACGTGTGGTCCAGCCCTGGGCCATTCAGTAGAACTTTCTGCCCCCAAGGGAGTTGTTCTTTATCTGTCTTCAGTTGTATGAGCGGCCCCCGAGTACCTTAAATGTGGCCACTGCAACTGAGGAAGTGAATTTTTCGTTTTACTTCATTTTAATCTTAATGGTGACAGCTGCAGCTACCATGTTGAACAGGTAGCTGACTGGAGAGCTGTGGACTCTCTTCTCAGTAGCAGCTTGTTTCATTTCCATGATCTCTTTCTTTCACAGGACTTCAATCAGTGATCTGAAGTAGCAGCCCACAGACTGCAAATAGCTCGTGTGCCTTTTTTGGCCAGCACAGCTCTATTAAGAATAATTTTAATTGCTCGCCTTATTTGAGAATCTGAACATTTATGTAATCATGCAGACTTCTAGTTTCTCTTAAAAGGTTGAGTCTGGCCTACTTCCCCACCCGTGGAAGCGGGGGGGTTGGGGGGAGTGGGGGGCGGCTCCCCTTCAGGGGGGTTTGTATGCCTGGTTTGTCCAGGCTGTCACTGCACTTCTGAAAACCTCACAGTCCCTGCCGGGGCCTTGTGGGCATGTGCGTTTCTCTAATTGAAGAGTCCCCTTACATTTTCTCTGGCACTGGAGAGCCAAGCAGCATTCTCCCTGCTTCAGAGCTGGAGACCATGACTACTGGGTTGGTTAGTTTACAAGCAAGGACATTGGAGTGTTGGTCATTTCTCCTCCTGCCCTGGGTGATGCCACTTTTCCCCTTCTGTCCCTCATGGGACTTTTGCTACTTTCCAAGATGATGTAAATAAAATTTCTTCCTAGTGAAATACAACAAGCTTCTTGTGAAGAGGCCTCAAAGATACAGATTTTTAGAAAGAAGTCTCTGATGTTTTAGTATTTTTGACTTTTCTTCTTTTGCATTTCTAAATTCAGACTCTTGCTCTAATATTTTATTTCTATTTTCTCTCTCCTTTTTTTGTGTTATAAATCTACTTGTTAGTCTTGGGGGGGAAATGGGAGCATCAGCTAAATATTTTACAATAAGAAATTATTTAATATAAGTGACATTTTAAAATATTCCAGTCGGCTTCAATTCTTCTATATGTTTTGTAAAAATTTCATTGAAAGATAAGGACAGGCTTGTTTTGAGCAGAAAGATGTAGGACTTGCAGTTGGGCTGCCGTCGTTTCAAACATGAGCAGTTCAACATTTTGGTTCAGGAATAAAAAGTCTCCCGAAGAAATGTGGTTAGATTTGGAAAAGAAAATAAATATGAGAGCTATCTGGCCTGAGAAATTCTTTCAGTTATTGAGTTACAATTGTTCCTGCAAAGAAGATGCACAGAGTATCACCCCAATTTCACAGACCACACTACTGACAATTAATGAGAGATTTAGGGTTAAATTTACTTTTCTGACCTCCTTTTTGCTTTTGCATTGCAAATGTTGACCAGTAACCTCATTGCTAACCTTTAATATTGAGATGTATATTTCTGGTTTCTAGATTTTCCTATGTATGTCGTAGAAGAGTCTATATAACTCAATTAATGAAAACTGGTATTTAATTCTTCACAAATACTAACATTGTCCTTTCTACAGGAAGGAATAGAATCTGGGGATCCTGGAACCGATGATGGGAGATTTTATTTCCACCTGGGAGATGCCATGCAGAGGGTTGGAAACAAAGAGGTAATGGGGTTGTCAACGTCTTGTTCTCTCTAACAGAGGATGCAGTTGGGGGACTAAGTATTTTTTTAAAAAAGTTACAATTGAAAAAATATTTTGAGTATACACTTTTGAAGGCAGTGATTTAAATTATTTAGTCTTTATGTTTGAAACAACCCAACAACTCCAGCTTAATCATATAAAGCATTCTGGGCATGGTGGTACATGCCTGTAATCCTAGCACTTTAGGAGGCTGAGGTAGGAGAATTGCTTGGAGCCAGAAATTCTAGATTAGCCAGGGCAACATAGCAAGACCCTGTCTATAAAAAAAATTTTTTTTAATTAGCGAGGTGGTGCTACATAACTGTAGTTCTGGCTACTTGGGAGGCTGAGATAGGAGGATCTCATGAACACAGAAATTTGAGGCTGCAGTGAGTTACATTCATACCACTGCACTCTGGGGTTAGAGTGAGACTCTGTCTCAAAAAAAAAAAAAAAAAATCTTAGGATTTGGCTTTTATAGTTTCTTTTAAGAAATCAGCTATGTAATTGCAAGAGTAGTCTCTAAATTGATATGTGATATATATATATAGAAAAATAGACATTGCCTTGGAAAAGCATTTTTTAGTAAAGAGATGTCTCTGAAATTATTTAAATTTTTAAAAATACTTTAACAGCTCTCCTAGATTCATTTTTGTTTTATTTGGGGATTTTAAAAGTAGTTATTTTTAGAATGAATAAAGTAAAATAAAGAACCCGTCTTTATTCAACGGATTCTAATGGTTAGTCATGTAACTTACCCTCTGAGATATTAATGCCAAGTTTAAGATGAACACTGTGGCTGTAGTAGTGTTAGGTACTAACACAAAAAACGTAGTAGCTAAAACAAACTACATGTTTTCTTGGTGATAATTGCCTTTTTCTGAGTGCAACCTCAGCTTCTGCAAACATAACATTGGATCATTAATCATGATATCCTGTGTTGTATATTTCTTAGCTCTTCCACAACCTATCATGATTTACCTGGTGCTACTGAGTGTCGAAGCCCACCTTTCCTGTCCTACTCCATTGCAGGGGTGCTAGGCTGAGCTGTCCTTAGAGTCATTGGATAAAGGGTAAAATGAGACCCTATATCTTTGTAACCATTGCATCCCGTATTTGTAATAAAGTAACATCTAAGGATAACACAGTTTCAAGAACATGGGACCACCTAGATAACTGTGAGTTCAGAGAAGCACAGGAGTTTATGACAAGGAAATTACCTGCCAGAGACATGCACCAATTGGGGGTAATAGAGTTTTGGATAATTGACACTGTTTTCTTTGCATATTTCTATTTATCTTTACCTTTCCCTTTCTAATCTACTAATCAGTCAGCTAAAATAGAACATACCATTAGAAGTGAAGAGAAAGAAGGCAGAAATTGCTGACGAGTAACCATTTTTGCATCTCTTGTTCTATTAGATGATGTAATGGCTGGTACTTCCTCTGAATGAGAGTGATAAAAAAGAACTAACTGTCTAACACTGGATGAATGTTGATGTCTGATTACTATAAATAGAATTGTTACCAATTAATTTATTTTTGAACATTTCAGGGCCCAGGGCAAAGACAGAAGTCTATAATTTATCTCACAATTTCAAGGGCAAAGAATTCACTGCTAAACACTTGTTAAGTTTTGGGATTTGAACCTATGGGACCAGTCTACTATTTTAATAATCATTAATATGCAAAATACAGCACAGTTCTTGAATTTTAAAAGTTCACAAGGAATCATTCTTACTGAACAGAAACAACCTATAGAAATCCCATTTTGATTCATTCTGTGTGCGTGCTTGTTAGGTTTTGAGTGTGAATTGGATGTCACACTCTGAGTTTGCATCTTGGGAAGCAAACACCCTTCGTGTCTTCATGGGCAGAGCACTGCTCCAGCTCCGGAAGAAGATGGACCCATGAAAAGCAAACCCATCTTAATACAACAACTAAGAAAATGCCAGGAAGGCTGTGTTAACCAGTGTGATGAAAATATGTCAAATGGTCTATACAACCAGTGTATGGTGCCCCATGATCGCATTAATATACACAGAAATGATTTAATAATAAAAGAAAAGAAAAGAAGAAAAGCAAACCCAGGGCCTCCATGCTGCAGAGGCTGCCAATGAAATGGGTTTTGAGCCCTAGATTCAGTTAGTGTGGACAGGCAGAGGGAGGAACACAAACTGTACTAGTTGTGCAACAGTTCAGCTTCAGCTGTTCCTGATATTTCCATAACTTCCAAACCCACATTCTAGCTAGATCTAGTATCCTCCTCCAAGTCCCAATAAGTTCACATGTCTGCTGCCTGCATGGTGTCACCGCATGGATGTCACAGGGAAAACTCACTTGTTTTCTCTCGTCTAGTGATGTTGCCAACTTCCCAGCCAGCCGTGTTGATGCAGCTTCCGTGGGTCTTTGATATCCACCCCACCCTTGCTCACTCGGTCAGTGTTAATTCCAGCCTTCGTTTCCTGCCCCACAGTGGTGGCTGTAGGAACCTGCCTGTTGTTTATTCAGTCTCTCTTTTTTAGGGAACGTTATGCTCAAAAAACCTGCTGCAGAATAAAATAAAGTCCTACTTCTTTAGGCTAACATTTACAATCCTCCCTAGGCAAGTTGCAGCCAGCTGTCCTCCTGGGAAGTGTCTCCTGGGCCCCCCTGGATAGCATGCTCCCAGCAGGACAGACCAGCGGGGTTCACATCAGATGGGCTACACCACAGATGTGGCCTGGGGTTTTCTAAGTTGGAATATTTCAACATACTTTGTGTGTGTGTGTGAGAGAGAGAGAGAGACAGAGAGAGAGAACCATATGTAGCAATAATTTGAAGAAAGTGGAGATGATGTTCATATAAAAACCATTTAAGAAGGTGGCCCAGGTGTTCTAGTTTATTTTAGTATTTATTTAGTATTTCTGTTTTAGTATTCCTGAATAGACATATAATATTCTGGATAAGATGAGTAATAGTAGAGGGAAAATTTTCAGAAGATTCTAACTCGAGTATTGATTTTCTAGCCATTTTTAGTTTAAAGTAGTTTAAATGTTTTTAAAAATATAGCTAAATTCATTAAGTTCCCTGTGACATACATCCTTGAAGGTGATTATTTTTTAAATTCTGATATATCATTTTTACAATTTTGTTTTTCCCCCAAATGGAATGGCAGGTGGGTACAAAATAAAGAGTCCTTTTTGATGTAGTTGTAGACTGGGAACGTCAGAAGAAGACCTTAGAGACAGTTTAAACATGCAGTTGTAAGTACAGCGACTTGCCCAGGCATTCAGCATGTTGAGGGACTAGCTCTATAATATTTGCTTTCCGATTTTCCTATAATAACATTTTTCTCACTCTTCTAACAGAATGTCAGGTCTTTAAAATACATTGCTGATGACTCAAAAATTAATGGATTGATAGATTAAAAAAAAATCCGTTGTAATTAATATTGTTGGTCACTTTTACACTGAAAAGTACAGGAAATAAAATCCTAAATTTGACTTGGACAAAAGTAACCCCCATAGATAAATGCTAGCTTTAAAAAAAAAAAAAAATAGACAGCAATTAGCCATTTAAACTTTCTGGTTTTTAAAGAAGTTCTGGCTACGACTTACATGTATTTTAAGGAAAATAAATAAGCATATGCTTTCTTCATTTGAGATATTTATGAGAAAAATAAATAAGAAAATCATTTTTGATGGTTTTCATGCAATGATACAGAGATAGGAGGAGAGTAGAACAAGTCGCCAGGAGCCCTGGATTCCAGAGTCAAAAGATTTAGCCTTTATTAACCTCAGTTTTAACATTTGTAAAATAGTGATGTTTGGGGTTATTACAAAGACCCAAAGAGATTCCACATGTGAAAGCAAGTAGTAAATGTGAATTGCAAGTCTGAGGTGTATGGCTGGTGCCCTTTGGTTTTCTAATGGAAAAATTTCAAAATCATGAATTTTAAAAGACTTTTAAAGATTAACATTTTTTTATGTCTAAAGTATATCTGGAGACTTTTGAAGAAGATATTCAAGTTGATAATAAACACTTATTTTATTAATAAAAAATATATTTGAAATCACTCTTTGAAAGTAATCATTAAATCCTCCATGTAACATCAGAAAGGATAATATTAAGTGCATCACGAGGAACGCCACGCATCCCAAGACAAGGGCGCGTGCCCCTTGCAGGAGGGAAGGGACACTTGGGGAGCATATGGCTCAGACGTCATTTGAAGGAGCCATCTGGAGCAGCCAGCTGTCCCTGAAAAGGCTAGTCTTGGAGGCAAGTTCTCACATGTTACTGCTAGCCTTAAGCCACAAATGTTATCACTTATAGCTAGAAAAAAATACATTATGAACAAAAATTCCCTTCAAAAAAATCTAATATGGGCTATCACTATATTTATTGCCAACTCAGAATAACATATCCCTTCTGTGTACTCCACTTAATGGAGGATTTGTGTCCTGTTGCCTTGGGGTAGCCTTCCTAGACAAGGACAGGGAAAGTGCGTGTGAAATGGCTGGCCATTTTAGCATTCCAGTTTGGTAAATGCACATATCTTGAATGAAATGATTAAAATCATAATCCTTTCCCTTTAAAAGAAACATAAAATAGAAATGAACGGTAAAATACCAAGATGATGCTCTTTGGTGTCTTATTTAACCATTCAACAAGTTGAGTCCTGGACGCCCTGCTGGAGCCTGTGGGGACCTGTGTGTATAGGGCCCAGATCCACTGCTCAGGCAGCTCGCAGCCTTGGTGTGAGAATGCAGTGCACATGTTCATTATACGAATAAGCCGTAATCAAAAATCCAATGAAATAGTATTGTCACCTGATTTCAACAGATTGAGGTACCTAACGGCAAGCTCTTTATTTACCGCACACACTCGAGTATAAGCTGACCCGAATATAAGCCGACTCCCTTAAGTTTACCCTAAAAACTGGGAAAACTTAGTGACTCGAGTATAAGCTAAGGTGGAAAATGCAGCAGCCACTGGTAAATTTCAAAAATAAAAATATATACCCAAAACAATTACAATAATTGAGGAATCAGTAGGTTAAATGCTTT
>CAUYPK010073540.1:0-15153 GCA_963574355.1 Loris lydekkerianus | reverse complement strand
ATAAATTACTAAACTAAGAGTATCAGGTTATTAAAGTAATTTATATATTTGCAAGCAAAGAATGATAAAAGTTGACTGGCAAAAGAGCAGTGCTGAAGAAGGAGATCCAGGTTTAAATCTGGCTTAACTCAAGCCAGTTTTTTTTTTTCTTTTTTTTTAGACAGAGTCTTACTCTGTCAGTAGAGTGCCGTGGAGTCACAGCTCACAGCAACCTCCAACTCTTAGGTTTAAGAGATTCTCTTGCCTCAGCCTCCCAAGTAGCTGGGACTACAGGCACCCGCCACAACGCCTGGCTATTTTTTTGTTGCAGATTGGCTGGGGCCAGGTTTGAACCCACCACCCTCGGTATATGGGGCTGGCACCCTACCCCCTAAGCTACAGGTACCGCCCTCAAGCCAGTTTTAAGGGTTTTCTGTACAGATTATCCATAATGTCAGACCAAGAATTAAATTATTTTGAGAGAGGCATTTAGTTCTAAGAAACCAGCTATTACAAATATTCTAAAATGATCTCTGTTTTTCCCATCAGAGATTTAAAAAACTGAAAAGGTATACCTCAGCCAGGAAATAAAAGTTTGGTCTAGTTTGGTATGGCTTCCTTTTTCTTTTCTTTTCTTTTTTTTTTTTAATTAACCTATAGCGCCGGTTTATTATTCAAAGCAGCTTATATATTCCTATGTTTCTGAAAAAAATGAAGACTTTAAATCAGTCACCAGTACTTTCCTTTCAAAACATTAGTAGACTTGCAAATAGTCTTAAAAGGAAAATTTGACCTTATAAGGCAATCTTCTCTTTAAAATAAAACTTTTTATTTTTTTCCTTTTGGATATTATACATGTATATACAAAAATCTATGTACATGTCCAGTTGATCATTTTATACATATATACACGCATATATATAAAGGCATAAAGATATTCAGAAGGAAGATTATTAAATAACTCATTTTAAAAATTCAAATTAAATCATATATATATATATATATATATATATATATATATATATGAAATTCCTTAACATAAGCTAACACTAAACAGATATGGCTAGAAATGTCTGTCTTTCTTTCTCCTTACTTTTTTTTTTTTTATTTTTGTTATTTGTTTTAAGGTGTTAGATGCAAATCATGATATGAGAGACTGTCAAATAGCTTTCAGTCATCCTCTATGACAGAAGGTTGATTCTCAAATATTACTTTATGCATCTTCTCTGTCATCATTTCAAAGCCCCAGAACAGCTTTGTAAGAGCTTAGTTAAGCTTTTGAACAATTGGAGAAAAGGGTGGTGGTGATGTGTAGTCAGGCAAGGTAGCATTGTTAGTGATTGTGCTACCAATACTAAAAAGAGTGGTTTGGGAGGAATCATGGAAGGCAGAGATCTTAGGGACAAGGAAGGCAGACGAGCAAGGAGGGATCGTAAATCTCCTTTTCTGATAACTACATACTGCAATTGTAAAAGCAGTGCTATCAAAATACAAAATGTCCTCTCAGTTCATTTGTATTATTAAGTCCCTTGGAGATTCTGCACTAGATATTTCTAAAAAGAGTATTAATAGTACTTCCGTTTTTACTTTTTTATAAACATATAGAGAACATACAAACAATGTATTAGTATAATACAATGTGGGTGCTATGATTGCAAGAATATCTGAGTAAAATGACAATATGAAACAATATGCAGAAGGTCTAGCTTCAGATCACAGCTAGAAGGTTTTGCACCATCCTTGTGTAGCCTAGAGAACTGACAAGTCTCTTACAATTTAAAACAATAATAAAGTGTCTCTTCTGGCAAATTATAAAGAGCTTAAGAATCTTGACTTAGATATAAAATGCTTTTGGGGAGACTTGTTAAAATTTTAGCCAAAATCACAGACTTTATGTTTTAATATGTGTGTGTGTGTGTGTGTGTGTGTGTTTAAGGCAAGGAACATATTTCTTTTAGATCCTTAACATCAAAATATTATTTTTCTCCTCTAAGTATTTCCCAGATGCTTTTTGGGGGGGATAACCACGTTTTATTCACTTTTTTTTCCTTTGGCAGTTCTTATTTTATTCATCATTCCAATTTGAACAGACACAGTTCTCATACGTGACCACATGCTTTTTTTAACTTCTTTTCTTTCACCATAACGTAGGTAAAATAATGTCACTAATTTCTCCAATTGATTCAAGAAACTTTCATTGCTTTGTTTCAACTTATATATAAAATATTCTGTTGTCCTTATTGAGGTGACAGTTAGCAGAAAACCAGGTAGTTTTTCTTACAGTAAAAGATAACTTGTGGCCAGGGGCGGTGGCATATGCCTGTAATACTAGCACTTTGGAAGGCCGAGATGGGTGATCTTTGAGGCCAAGAGTTCAAGACCAGCCTGGGCAAAATAGGAAGACCCCCCCATCTCTACAGAAAATTTCAGTAATTAGCCAGGCATGGTAGCACATGCCTCTAGTCTGAGCTGTAGGCTGAGATAGGAGGATCATTTGAACTCAGGAGATGGAGGTGACAATGAGCTGTGATGATACCATTATAGTCTAGCCCAGACAACAGAGCGAGACTGTCTCAAAAAAAAAAAAAAAAAGTATTGTGAAAGCAAATGTAATTCATGTTAGTAGTTCTTTGCTCTGCATTTATGAATGAATTTTTCATAGAATTTACAGTATATTCAAAGAAAGAAAGTTGTAAGAGTATTGGTCATCTTTTGTACACTGTAAGGACAAGTAATGCAATGTTCGCTTTGTTTTCAAACTTTTTTTTCATGAGGTTTTTATTGAGCCAACTTTCGTATATATCTTGCTAGCCTGAATTATGAAAATGTGTGTTGGTTGGTATTGGAAAATCAGATTAGTCAGAATTGCTATGTGTGGTTGATCTTCACATGAATCAACTGATCATACTTATTTTCCTATCAAACTTTGTCATTTAGAAAAAATTGTTTTCTCCCAGGATTAATGGTGATACTCAAATATGGTATTTCTTTAAAGGATAATACCAGATATTTTTGGTAAGGTCTGCTGTTTCCCATATCCATTATTTTATGCTACTGGCTTTAAAAAAAAAAAACTAATGCATCTTTCAAATAGCACAAAAATGTTTTAAGATTCATATTTGCAAAATAAACATGTGACTAACTTAATGTCTTCAGACCTAAAAAAGCTGTAAAAATATTGATACTTCAATATTTCACTTGCTGCCAGGAAAACAATATTCTCAATCTTTTGTAAAAGGGAGGAGGATTTTTTGCACACATTTTTACTCTTTAAATAAAGACATTTATACTATCATAATAACAATTATGTATTTCTTTGTCATTTTTATTTTTTGTAATTTTACATAAAAGTTATTTTCTATTTTTACCCAGATAAAAAATATTTGTGCATAAAATGTAAAAATAGTAAAATAAGAAAAATAAAACTATTATACAATTAAAAAAAAAAAAATAGCCAGGCATTGTGGCAGGCGCCTGTAGTCCCAGCTACTCAGGAGGCTGAGGCAAGGAATTGCTTAAGCCCAAGAGTTTGAGGTTGCTCTGAGCTGTGATGCCATAGCACTCTACTGAGGGCAACATAGTGAGACTGTCTCAAAAACAAAACAAAACAGAAATGAAGCACTGACAAGCCGCCACCTGCAAGGTGGAACCAGCCGGACACACACGGCATGATTGCATTTGCAGGAAAGAACAGAACAGGCAGATCCACAAAGACAGAACGTGGATTCGTGGCTGCCAGGGGCAGGGGGAGAGGAGTGAGTACTCGCTGGTAGGAGAATTTGGGGAGGTGATAAAAAGGTTTTGAAAATAATAGTAGATGCACAGCCTTATGAATACACTAAAAACCACAAAACTGAACACTTTAAAAGGGTGAGCTCTGTGGCCTGTGAATTAAGTCTAAAGCTGTTAAGTCAGAGAGGGGCCATCCGCCTTCTAGTTAGTGGCAAAAAGCAGCCTTGAAAGGGCAGAATCGTCTGGTTCTGCACCTGCTCCACCAGTAGCCACACTCGAGTCTTTATAGAAGTCAGCGAAACTCTGAATGCAGGAATGGGACTGCCGCTCCTCGTGCAGTATTGGCCATGAGCAACTTCCATAACCAACGTCAACCATGTAAAATGGTGTGATGCTCAGAGGACTCCCAGACACTGCTAAGGGGTAAGCTGCCCAGATGCTGCTCTGCTCACACCAGCAATGTCTTCATGGGATTCCAGGACTTTCCATGACCTGTTGGTTCACTCTGGGTTTGTATTTTTTTTTTTTTTTAATAGAGTTTCACTCTGTCATTCTCGTAGAGTGCCATGGCATCAGCCTAGCTCACAGCAACCTCAAACTCCTGGGCTCAAGTGATCCTCCTGCCTCAGCCTCCTGAGTAGCTGGGACAACTTTTTTCCTATTTTTAGTAGTGACAGGGTCTCATTCTTGCTCAGGCTGATCTTGAACTCCTGAGCTCAACCAATCCACCCTCCTCAGCCACCAAGAGTGCTGGGACCACAGGTGGGAGCTGCCCCCCACCCAGGCTTGGTATGAGAGGAAGAGTCAGCATAATATGAACAGGATTTGCTATTTAAAAACTCAAAAATGCAGCCATGACAAGTGTGAGCTTTGTGTGGACAATGGCAAGTGCTGGCCGCTGTGGGAGGTGGGAGGCAAGCTGGATGAGGCTCACAAATAAAGTGGGAAATCTTCACTCCCCCCCCCATCAGCCCAAGGGGCACAGGTGTCCAGGCAGGTGCAGGGAAGGCCTAGTGGGGGAGCTGGGGCTCACAGAGATGTGGGTTCAGACCCTTGCTCAGTGCCTCTTTAAGCACTGGCTGCCCCCAAACACCTGCCCCGTTCCATGATCACGGGCAGCTCCACTCCAGGCTCTTCCCTGCACATCACCTTGTACCCAGTGGCTGGGCTGGGGGTCACATCCCACACCCCTTCCTGTCTCCCCCCCTAGAGCTGAGCCCCAGCGTCTTCCATAATGGCCAGAGTCCTGTGCCTCCTACCTCCACAGCAACAGAGGCCTCCTCTGGTGGGCAGAGGAGTGTGGCTGAGACCATGATGCCCACACCACATCTTCCAGATAGCTCTTCTCTGCCTTGCTTGGTAAAGGCCCAGTGTGGGGTTCCGAGTTGCCAGACCACGACTGCAGAGACATGGCAACTAACGCTGACAGCAAAAAGGCCTCTGGAGTTAACCGGGCAAAGTACAAAAAGGTCCTCATCCTCAGGTCACCAGAATGCCCCACCTCCAACTCCAGGAGTTGGTCCCATTTGCTTTTAAAACTCCTTGGGGGGGGGGGGGAGCTGTGGCTCAAAGGAGCAGGGCGCTGGCCCCATATGCCAGAGGTAGCAGGTTCAAACCCAGCCCCGGCCAGAAACTGCAAAACAAAATAAAAAATAAAAACAAAATAAAAGAGGAAAGTCTAAGAATATATTTGGACGGCGCCTGTGGCTCAGTGAGTAGGGCACTGGCCCCATATACTGTGGGTGGCAGGTTCAAACCCAGCCCCAGCCAAACTGCAACAAAAAAATAGCCGGGTGTTGTGGCGGGCGCCTGTCATCCCAGCTACTCGGGAGGCTGAGGCAAGAAAATCACCTAAGCCCAGGAGTGGAGGTTGCTGTGAGCTGTGACACTATGGCACTCTACCGAGGGTGACAAAGGTGACAAGGTGAGACTCTGTCTCTACAAAAAAAATAAATAAAAAAATCTCCTCTGGGGCCAGGTGGTGGCTCATGCCTGTAACCCCTGAAGGAAGAGGAGCCCTTGAGCTCAGGAGTTCGAGACCAAACTGAGTAAGATCAGGACTCCATCTCTGCTAAAAATAGAAAAATTAGCCAGGTGTGGTGGCAGGTGCCTGTAGTTGCAGCTACTCAGGGAGGGTAAGGTAGGAGAATCACCTGAGCCCAGGAGTTTAAGGTTGCTGTGAGCTATGACGCCACAGTGAAGTGCGACACTCAGGAGCGGGAGCGGCTTGGACAACAGAGTTGAGATTCTGTCCCAACAAAAAAACCTCCTGTGGAAATGCCAAGCCCTACCACCTGCAGGAAATCTATAGGCACAGCAGGGGCAGCCAGGCCACCAGGCAGTCCAGAGTGCCCCAGCAGGGTCTGAGCACATGCTGCCCGACCTCACGGCACATGCTTATGGCACCAAGCTCTTCCAAAGCACTTTGCCAGGCGCCCCATGGCCTGGAGGGACCAGGGCTCCTAAGCACGGAGGAGGAAACTGAGGCAGGGTGGCCAGGGATTAACCTGGTGCCACCAGGAGCCAGCAGAATGGCCAGAGAGCCAGAATTTGTGTTCAGCAGTCTTTCCAAAACACCAGACCCTTTTAAATCCACTCAACAGATATTTAATATCACAGCCCAGTTTTAGGTACATTTAATGGAAAAGAGCCACTCCTGATGCCTAGTAGTCACAGCAGGGTCCCTGTAGGGGGCATTTGTGACCTAGCAGGCCTGGATGACACACTTCTTGCCTGAAGGTCACATCAGGTCATGTCCTCCCTGACCTGTGGCAAAGGGACACTGAGGCAGATTAAAGATGCTTCCAGAGAAGAGGCAGGGTCTATGTCCTACCCCATCTTGCTGACCCAAGGCAGCGCTGATGGGCGAAGTCCATCAGAAGTGACTCAACTAGCTCGGGCCTCGCTGTAGGGGCCTAAAAGCGTCCCCAAGTGTTCGTAAAGTCCAGATACCTTCTCATCCAAGAGACCACGTCAGGAGATAGCCCTGAGCTGCACAGGCACTGGAGCTGCCCTGGGGGTCTCCCCCCTACTCCTCCAGCACCACATCAACCACCTCGTACCTGGCACCTTTGCCTGGGTCCTTATGGGCCAAGCCATCCTAGGATGTTTCTCCATCATTCCTTCAACAGGCCAGCATCCACCTCTTAGTGCCCACAATCGGGGCAGTGTGGCACTGCCCTCCGAGGGGCTTGGTGTGCAGACCTGATCTGTATCCCTCCCACATGTCTCCACCACACTTCAGTGGTCACAACCTCAGGCCACTCTGCTGACCACTCAGAGCCGCAGCCACCTGTGAATCAGACCAGAACACCCCCAGCCCTGCCCTCTGGGCAGGACCCAGGGAGACCAGACTCAAGGTTGGGCCCACCAGCTCCAGCCTGGCACAGCCAACTCAAATGCCCAAGCCTCAGTTTCCTCATCTGCACAATGGGACAGAAACCACATAGACCAGGGCCTCAGCAGTGGGCACACAGGCACCGTGGGGGCGCAGCCCTCTGTCTGAAATGGACCAAACCTCTCCTGTTCACACATACCTACAGCCCTAGGGCTAGCACATGAGGTCTCAGGACACTGAACAGCACTTGGTTGGTGAAGCATTCCTACCTGAAATGCCTCTGTTTTCCCTGAGCTCAAGCAGAGAAAATGCTCACCCTCGAACCTGCTGCAACAATGGGGGCCAAGGTTGCTGGACTCCAGTGTCTGTGGGCAGAAGGCCATGAATGCAGCTCCACAGAGAGATGAGAGGGAAACGAGCATCTTCACAGAATGAAAAGGAGAGGGTGTAGGGGTTGAACAGTATCCCCCCCAAAAAGACCCCAGGGTCTTCCCGGAGTAATCAGGTTGAGGTGAGGGATAGGCCCTAATCTAACACGACCTTGTGAACAGGGGAAGTCTTGACACAGAGGCAGACACACACAAGGGAACAAAGACTGAGGGGAGCCCGGGTCAGAGCCTCCTGAGGGGCCCAGAAGGAGCCCGGGGCCACCTCCAGGCCCGTGGACAATAAATCTCAGTTGTTAAGGCATCAGATTTATGGTCCTTTGTCCCAACAGCCCCACAGACTCCATGGAACATTCTCATGTGTGTGCGAGGGACAGGGCCTGGGGAGCCAGGGTGCTGGCAGTGGAGGGGCAGGCCCCTATTTCTGGAACACATCTGCAGGGAGGACAATGGAGCAAAACAGGCCCACACAGCAGGCTCGACACAGCACACTTTGGGCATCAGGGCCAGGGTCAGCGCCAAACCAGGGTACCCCAGGCAGCCCTTCATCCCACTCCATCATTAGGCCCCTTCCTCTGGCCCCAGCTGGGGGTGCTCCGAGCGCTGGCCCCTGCGCCCACCCTGGTTGGGACCCACTCCCACTCCCTGAGGGC
Source organism: Loris lydekkerianus (assembly GCA_963574355.1). Lineage (NCBI taxonomy): Eukaryota > Metazoa > Chordata > Mammalia > Primates > Lorisidae > Loris > Loris lydekkerianus. The sequence goes on along the minus strand of CAUYPK010073540.1, from coordinate 7,066 downwards.
CCTCCAGTGCCACCTGGGCCCCAGAACCCCAAGTTGGGCTCAAAGGACAGTGTTGAACTGACAATCACGAGACAATTGTCACATATGCCCGCATAGCAGGAAAGGTTTTGTTCCACCAAACCTCTCAGAAAACTTGATCACAAATCCTTTCTAGGAGTCTTGGGACCAAGTCTCTGCCAGTGCTGGGCCGGGAGGCTCACAGAGGTCACTCAATGCACTTGAGCATTCATTTAGCACAGAGCTGCTCCCACTCCTGAGTGTCACACTACACAGGTGTGGACAGCTGAAAAATGCCTTTGAAAGGCGGCGGACAGCAGCATCCGGACGAGGAAAACCCAAGGTGGGCATCCTCCCAAGGGGGACACGGAGACCCTGGGCTTGACAGCCACAGGAAGAGTGAAAAAACACACTTCACGAGGGAGGGATTAAAGATGGCGGCCGAGTAACAGCTTCCCTACATCTGGGCACAGTGAGTCTGGGGAGACAAGACTACAGGCATCTCTGGCTGGTGGGATCTGCCTATAATCATCCCATTGAGGATACAGGGAGTCAGCAAGGGACTTCTGGACCCCAGGAGGAGGACAAAAACAGTGGAAAACTGGCAAGTGGTTGCATGTGTTCAATCGATCTAATCACGCTGGCAACCATAAGTACAAGCAGCAGTGAGACTGCAAACCGGAAAGGCCTGACCTGTGAACAGTTTTGCTGTTCTTGGACTTGGCACTCAGTTGAACTGCCTTGGGGAGAGCCTGAGCAGGAGTGTGGAGAACTTTGGGCATTGTCTGGGGCCCCAGACTGAGCCACTGAGCTGGGCGCAGGAAGCCATTGTGAAAGAACTCCATTGCTCATCTTTTAACCCCACTTTTATGTAAAGTGGTTCCAAAGGCTTTCACAACAAAAGTTCAGTTTAAGAAATAGGAGATCTTGGGCAGTGCCTGTGGCCCAATGAGTAAGGCACTGGCCCCATATAGCAAGGGTGGTGGGTTCAAACCCAGCCCTGGCCAAACTGCAACAAAAAAAAAATCTGGGTGTTGTGGCTGGCACCTATAGTCCCAGCTACTTGGGAGGTTGAGGCAAGAGAATCGCCTAAGCCCAAGGATTTGGAAGTTGCTGTGAGCTGTGACACCACGGCATTCTACCGAGGGTCTCAAAAAAAAAAAAACAGAAAGAAAGAAATAGGAGATCTTGGATGGCGCCTGTGGCTCAGTGGGCAGGGTGCAGGCCCCATATACCAAGGGTGGAGGGTTCAAACCCGGCCACGGCCATACTGCAACAAAAAAATAGCCAGGCGTTGTGGTGGGCGCCTGTAGTCCCAGCTACTGGGGAGGCTGAGGCAGGGGAATCACCTAAGACCAGGAGTTGGAGGTTGCTGTGAGCTGTGTGACACCAAGGTGTTCTACTGGGGGGGATAAAGTGAGACTCTGCCTCTACAAAAAAAAAAAAAAAGAAAAAGAAATAGGAGATCTTGAGAAACTGAGGCAGGTAGATTGTCTGAGCTCACAGGTTGGAGACTAGCCTGAGCCAGAGCGAAACTTCATCTCTCAAAATAGCTGGGCTTTGTGGCAGGTGCCTGTAGTCCCAACTACTTGGGAGGCTGAGGCAAGAGAATCGCATAAGCCTAAGAGTTTGAGGTTGCTGTGAGCTGTAACGCCATAGCATTCTACCAAGGGTGACAAAGTGAGACTCTGTCTCAAAAACAATTTACAAACAAAAAGAAATAAGAGATCTCATTAGCTGTCAGTCTGGTCAAGTTAAACCTCTACAAGCTAAGCCAGGATGACACCATTGCATTCTAGCCTGGGCAACTAAGTGTGACCCTGTCTCAAAAAATCAAAACAGGCTCAGCGTTTGTAGCTCACAGCTAGGGCACCAGCCACATACACCAGATCTGGCAGGTTCGAACCCAGCCCAGGCCTGCCAAACAACAATGACAACTACAACCAAAACACAGCTGGGTGTTGTGGCAGGCACCTGTAGTCCCAGCTACTTGGGAGGCTGAGGCAAGAGAATCGCTTAAGCCCAAGAGTTGGAGGATACTGTGAGCTGTAATGCCCCGGCACTCTACACAGGGTGACAGAATGAAACTCTGTCTCACACACACAAAAAAAATCAAAAGAAACAACACACACAAAACAAAACAACAAAAAAAAAAACACCTTCAGGTCAGGAGCAGTGGCTCACGCCTGTAATTCCAGCACTCTGGGAGGCTGAGGCAGGTGGATTACCTAAGCTCAGGAGTTTGAGACCAACCTGAGCAAGAGCAAGACCCTGTCTCTAAAAAATAGCTTGGTATTGTGGCAGGTGCCTGTAGTCAGGAGACTGAGGCAAGAGAATTGCTCGAACCCAAGAGTCTGAGGTTGCTGTGAGCTATGACACAATGGCACTCTACCAAAGGTGACAAAGTGAGACTCTGTCTTAAAGGAACACAAAACAAAAACAAAAAAACCCAACCTTCCAAAGTTTCTGCAAGATAATTAGGCACTATCAAAATCATCACTGCACACACTCTTTGACCAAACAAATCCACCTCTGGGAATTTACCTTAAATGTGCAAAGACAGGGAAAAGGACAATTGCTGTCATACTGTTTTTTTTGTTTGTTTGTTTTTTTAAGAGACAGAGTCTCACTTTGTCACCCTTGGTAGAGGGCTGTGGTGTCACAGCTCACAGCAACCTCCAGCTCTTAGGTTTAGGTGATTCTCCTGCCTCAGCCTACCAAGTAGCTGGGACTACAGGTGCCCGCCATAACACCTGGTTATTTTTTTGTTGCAGTTTGTTGCAGGGGCTGGGTTTGAACCTGCCACCCTTGGTATATGGGGCCAGTTTCCTACTCACTGAGCCACAGGCGCTGCCTCACTGTCATATTGTTTATAGTGGGGAAAAAAGATGGATGTTAACCAAAAAGTTCATCAATAGAGAACTCTGTAGTCAACAAAAAGAGGAAAGTAAATCCATACAGGCTGATGGAGAAAGATGTTCCCTGAAGCACCTTTAGTATTAATCCATGTGTGTAAATATATCTAGCGATTCTTGTTATTCTTGGTAGTCATGTTCTGTGAAGTCACCTTGAACACTAAATTAGTGGATACCAACTCACTGCTTCTAGGGGAAGATATGGGGTTTGGTTCCTGCAAGTCTCTGACCATATTTCTTCAATCTAGCAATATACAATCATGTTTTGTGTATTTATTTAATATATTTTTTGTTTGTTTGTTTGTTTGGTTTTGTTTTTTGGTAAGTTTTTGGCCGGGGCTGGGTTTGAACCCGCCACTTCCAGCATATGGGGCTGGCGCCCTACTCCTTTGAGCCACAGGTGCCACCCTGTTTAATATATTGTTGATTCCTTAACATTAAACTTATAGCCAACAACATGCTACCTCTTTTGTTTTTGGAGACAGACTCTCACTTTGTTGCCCTTAGTAGAGTGCCGTGGCGTCATAATTCACAGCAACCTCAAACTCTTAAACTTAAGCAATCCTCTTGCCTCAGCCTTCTAAGTCGCTGGGACCATACCCAGCTATTCTTTCTATTTTTTAGTAGAGCTGGGATCTCGCTCTTGCTCAGGCTCTGGTTTTGAACTCCTGAGCTCAAGCAATCCACCTGCATCCACCTCTCAGAGGGCTAGGATTATAGGCAAGAGCCACTGTCCCCAGTCCTTTTTATTTTAGAGACAAGCTCTCACTATGTTGGCCAGGCTGGAGTGCAGTAGCTATTCACAGGTGTAATCACACTGCAGGATAGCCTCCTAAGCTCAAGGCTTAGCCTCCCAAATAGCTGGGACGACAGGCATGCACTGCCCACCCAGCTAACAGGCATTTTCTCAAGAAGAGATATCGAAACCATCTTGAGCTTAGGAACACCAGACAGCACGTTAGCCCTTTGTTTGGGGATCATTTAAATCAAAGTTACCACCAAAAAGCACAAAAATATGAAAAATGTGGTACTAAATAGACCAAAAGAAGGACACCTGTTTACAGTATGAAAGTTGAAACAAAACGCAGAGTGCTTCTTGTTCCATCTCGGCCAGGAATATGCATACAGGACAACTCAGATTTTTCACTGTTCCACGTATGTCCATGAACAATCGCAAAGCACTGTCACTGATTTTGGATTTACAAAAACAATTTATTGAGCAGGCAAATTCACAAGTACAGAATCTGTGAATAATGAGGATCCACTGTGTGTCTGTATATGCACAGAACGTATTTAGAAAAATACACCACGTCGATTTTGTAAGAAGGCCCAAGAAACTGTTGCCTAAAATTATTTTGGGAGAGTGGGAAGGAAAAAAAGATTTTTATTTTATTCTTCAAACCTCACTTTACAAGTGACTATGCTATTCCTAATTTTAAAAATCTATAGTAAGGAGATGAGTCTTTCTATAGTTTAGCTCAGCACAGCATTAGACTTACTGTGCACAAGGATCAGTGTCCAGAAAGGCCTGGACACTGGCAAAAAGGCCTCATGACCCCCTCCTGGCAATGAAGGCCACCTGCAAAAACTGGAAGTCAGAATTTTACTCCAAGAAACAGATGGATTTGTCTGCTTCGCCTTCCACTGCTTTTTACAGTTTAGAAGCAATCGGTTAGGGGCAGGATGGGGCTCTGAGGCCAGAGAAAAACAACTCAGCAGTGGAAACCTTGGTTTTCCCAGGGACTGGGTAGGAGTCTGGAAGTGACAATGAAAGAAAACAGAAGTTTGCAAAGAAAAGGTATGATGGAATTAGAATTAGATGATGTGGCTGGGTACCCATAGCTCAGGGTGCTGGCCACATGCTGCAGGGTTGGTGAGTTCGAACCCAGCTTGGACCTGCTAAACAAACAAAAAATAGCTGGGCAATGGGGCAGGTGCCTATAGTCCCAGCTACTAGCGAAGCTAAGGCAAAAGAATCAGTTGAACCTAAGGGTTTGAGGTTGCTGTAAGCTATGACGCCACAGCACTCTAACCAGGGCAACAGAGTGGGACTCGGTCTAAAAAAAAAAAAAAAAAAAAAAAAAAAAAAGAATTAGGGCAGTGGGTAGGGTGCCAGCCACATATACCGAGGCTGGTGGGTTCCAACCCAGCCTGGGCCTGCTAAACAACGACAACTACAACCAAAAAATAGCCTGGCATTGTGGCAGGCTCTTGTAGTCCCACTTACTTGGGAGGCTGAGGCAAGAGACTCGCTTAAGCCCAAGTGTTTGAGGTTGCTGTGAGCTGTAACACCATAGCACTCTACCCAGGGTGACAGCGTGAGACTCTGTCTCAAAAAAAAAAAAATTAGATGGTGAAAGAAAAAATCATATACAAAAAGGAGGAAGAGAAGGAATCTAGCAATTTTGTTTGCTAGGGAGTTTAATTTATAATTCATCTCCCCCTATAAATAAAAATACAATTTTTTTTTCCCAGTGATCAAAACACACAATTACACCTAGATCTGGAATGACACACACCTAACTGAGGAAATGGCACTGTGAGTACAGGAGGGAACCACTTTGTTTTTTTTTTTTTTTTTTTTAAGCAAGAACTCAACTTTATTTTGTCAAGCAGCCGCTTATATAGAGCGTGGGGAAGGGGCGGGGAAAGGAGGCGGGGGATGAGGTGCGTGACAGGGTTGGGCGAATGGCATGGTACCATGTTGGCTGTATCTAGGTAGAGGCAGTTTCAGGCCGGGCCTTGCTGAGTCATTGCTACGCGGGAAGTAGCTCGATGGATCTACTTCTAGTCAGGCTCGGGAAGTTGCACTAGGCCTCAGGCACATGGCAGGGCCCTAAATATAATTTTAAAGAACTTTTACAAAGTATCATGCACTCTAATATCTCTTCCAACTCTCTTCAAAAGAATGCTACAGGCTGGGCATGGTGGCTCACGCCTGTAATCCTGCCACTCTGGGAGGCTGAGGAAGGTGGATTGCCTCAACTCAGGAGTTGGAGACCAATCTGAGCAAGAGCGAGACCCTGCCTCGAAAAATAGCTGGGTGTTGTTGTGGGCGCCTGTAGTTCTAGCTACTTGGGAGGCTGAGGCAAGAGAATCCCTTGAGCCTAAGAGTTTGAGGTTGCTGTGAGCTCTGATGCCATAGCACTCTAACTAGGGTGACAGAGTGAGACTCTGTCTCAAAAAAAAAAAAAAAAAAAAAATGTAAATTGCAATTTTGAATTCTTTTGAACAGGAAACTGAATTGTGACTCACCACAAAATACCCAGGTTTATGTGAGTTACAAAGAAAACATTCCTAATTATATCTTCAGAATCTATTAGGGTTTACAACGTGGTACAAGTAGCATTGAACAGTCATGGTCTTTTGCTCCTCTGAGAAGAGAAGGCACATCAGAGCACACATCATGCTCTTCTCAGGCGGGTGGAGACTTGCTGGCCAGTGACCTCTCCTCTTGTTAACGGCTCTGCTGTTCTCATTAGCTTGGAAACAGCAACCAGTGCTTTCGGTGCAATCTCAGAGGCCTTGAGACTCTAAAACCTTCCTTTCTCTCTAGGAGAGAATTGTTGATCAACCATCTTTAATTTAAACGCCTATGGGAAGCTTCTAGTTCCCAGTAATACAGGCACTCCTTCTGTGGTTCTCTCCCCAGACTTTCACCAAGACATGGAAAAGGCAAAAATTTTGGATCGTAAAATTCTACGTGAACTTGTTAAGATCTGGGCAGAATCTCATTCAAGGCCTTTTAAAAGAGTTGGAAGGAGCCCTTCCTCCTATTTGTACTTAGGTGAAATGCTTTTAGTTTCTGGGGGTGGGCAGCAGGGACTACCACATTTTGAGTATCCCCTCTGTGCAGGTCTCTTCAGACATACTTAACGCATAGTCAGTGCTGTTATTGAACTATATACATGGAAGGAGGATTGAGATGCTTTAATTGGGAGACTCTGACGCACATTTAGAGGCTGAGAAGGAGAAGGTAGAGGAAAGGAGCATGTTTTTTTTTTTTTTTTCTTTTTGACTTTTAATAGTCTACATGTAATCCTACCCAAATGAGACCATAGAAAGGAAGCAAACAAATGTCCTTCAATAGCATATTCTCAACACGAGATTACAGAGTTTTCTATTTGTTAAGCAGTTTTATTCTCTGAAAGAAA